>JADRCD010214507.1:4235-23387 GCA_019843815.1 Montemys delectorum | reverse complement strand
GAGAGAGAGAGAGAGAGAGAGAGAGAGAGAGAGAGAGAGAGAGAGAGTTACAGAGAGACACACAGAGAGAAATAGAGATTCAGAGAGAAAGCAGGAGAGCAAAATTGCATTAAAAACTTGCTGGGCCAAAGTTTCCACACATGATCTCTGATTAGATCAAGGCTCACAGATATATTGGCACCCACCTTTAGACAATCCCTAAGAGAGGCTCTGGGAGCCAAGGTCACATGTTTGGGTCACAAAAACCATGTTGAAAAACAGTGGTATAGCCACTAATTTATAAAGGATGTATTAAATAATCACACATAGTTTGTAAAGGAGAGACAGAAAAGGGACACAAACATTGATAGTGAGAAATAGAGGGGAAATCATAATGATGCAATGATGCAGACACACAGTGATCTCCTGATAACCCTGGAAGTAGACACCTAGAAGGCCATAAAATATCATCCTATAAAAGCAAAGTTGTGACTGAGCTGTTGTTATGTACACCTATATGGACAGCCATGTGGGAAGAATTAAGCAATTAGAAGGGAACAGAGGCTGGCAGCTACTTGTCGTTTACAACAATTGACCCACCCAGATAAAGCTCTTGCCTCAAGGACTCTCAATTGGCTGAGGTCACATGGCTGGTTTGCTGCCATTTTGCACTGGGCAAAAAAGTATGAGGAGAACAGATTCCATTCTATTTTGTTTGCTTGTTTAATTGCTTCTGTGTTTGTTTGTTTGTTTGTTTGTTTGTTTTTCTTAGTTAGTTTGGCCTATTTTCTTTTTTTCTTTCTTTTTTCTTTTTTTAAGTTCACTGGGCAGAAGTAGGCACAAATCCATGGCATGCGTTTGGGCCCGATTGGGTTCCCTTGAGCTTTGTGTCTCTCTAGAACTCAACTGAAGGATTTACAGAGGCTCACCTTTGAGGAGGCCATTAAGTCAGGGGCCCATTTTTTTTTTTTTTCTGTCAGGTTAGGGCTTGGAGGTGGACAGGAATGCTGGAGAGTTGGTGTCTGGGCGTGGTTTACAGACTGGTCAGGAACAGCCTTAGTGAGGAAGAGGTGTGGCCAAGCATCTACCCATCATGTGCAAGTCTAAAAGGGGATGCAGAGAGAGGAGAGTTGTACTAGGCTGTGTACAACACAGGCGACCTCCATCTGATGGACTTGACACATTCTTCCCTGGAGGTACTGGCACTTACATGGTATAGTCTGGCTCTCAGAGTCTGGATACACTTCATAACAAACACTTCTGGAAATTGCAGTGGACTACTGTACATAATTTTTTACACCTTAACTTTGGTCCTATGTCAATTTGTAAAACATAATGAAAAAGTAAATAAATATTTACTTTCAATGTATCTTGTGAGTTTTGGTTTACATATCTCTAGGATGAAGGATATAGATAAACATAGATTTTTGCTTCACAGTTGTTCCTGGAGACCAACAGTCTACAGATAGGTCTACAAGAATACATAGCGGTTAATATATGGAGGAAAAGTAAAACAGAGTCACAGAGAAGTAGGTCTGTTATTATATGTTGAAGTCTGGCAGGTGGACTTTCCTGTGGTGCCTACAAAGTAGTAATTATTAAGCTAAGGAATCTAAAAGGGTTAAAAATAAAATGAAAACAATTAATAAAGAGTACACAAATAAATTGTGTGTTTGAACATGTGTGGATAGTGGTATGTGTATGTGTTTGAAAAAGAATAGGAGACAAAAACCTGCACACACACACACACACACACACACACACACACACACATATAATAAGAGAGAGAAAGAGAGTTAGAGAGAGAGAGAGGGAGAGAGAGAAACTACATATAGAAATGGCAACAATACTGTCCTAATGTTCAAAGACTTTATTTCTTTAGGACAAGAACACAAATATATTGGTACTATCCCTTTGACATCCTTATGAGAGTTCCTGAGATCCAAGCTCATATCAAAGTGCCAGCAAAAGCCCTGGAGAAAACAACTGGTATGTCCACTATTTTATAATGGATGTATTGAGTAATCACACATGGTTTGTAAGGGAGAGACAGAAAAGGGAGACAAACATTGATAGTGAGGAAGAGAGAGACATACATAAAGAGGAAGAGTGGCAGGCAGACAGAGATTCAATGAAAATGAAAGGCTTTTTCCTGATAACTCTGGAAGTAGAGACGTAGAAGCTCAATATAAACATTGACATGCAAAGGTATGTCTGTGCTGTTATATATACCTTGTCTGTGTGGATAGACTTGGGCAAGGAGCTTATGGGAAGAAGAAAGGAATTAGAAGGGAACAGAGGCTTGCAGCTAGTTGTTGTTTACAACAATTGGCCAACACAGGTAAAGTTCGTGACCTAAGGATTGTCAGTTGGCTGAGGTCACAGGCCTGTGTAGCCATGTTGCATTGTGCAGATAAATGGAATAGAGTAGAATCCAATTTGTTTTTCTTTCACCAGGTGTGTAATCAAAATGTTGAGTGTTCAGGCTTGCTTGCAGTTTCGTCGTTTGGATGTGCAAGTCACCTCTTCTCATTTTCTGATGTCAGCTTTTTTAGTGTTGTCCTGTTTGTTACCAGGATCCATGTGGCAGTTTCCAGGGAACTGTTGCTTGTTGCTTGTTGGTTCCTCAGCAAGGAGCCCATGGTTTTAATTTCTGATCTAGCAGTCTTATAGGCTTGCATGTGGAACAGTTTGGAATTTTTTTGTCCTTCCTTTGTCCTTATGACAAAAAGGTGCCTTTTAATTCTGGGTTCAAGGAACAACACTATAAACAAACTAGTAACCTCAGAGCTCCCAGGGATTAAACCATCAACCAAAGAGTACAGGCGGTGAGACTCATGGCTCCATCAGCATGTGTATAGTAGAGGATGGCCTAGTCAGTCATCAATGGGAGGAGAGGCCCTTGGCCCTGTGAAGGTTCTATGCCCCAGTGTAGGGGAATGCCAGGGCCAGGAAATGGGAGAGAGTGGGTTTGTGAGCAGGAGGAAGGGTGAGGGAACAGTGATATTTTTGTTTTCGTTTTTTTTTTTTTCTCTTTTTTCTTTTTTTGGAGGGGAAACTAGGAAAGGAGATATCATACAACATGTAAATAAAGAAAATATCTAATAAAAATAAATTTAATAATAAGAAAAGCCATCTTTGCATTGTTCCTGGGTAGAGTGTTCCATGTTCACTGCAGCCATCTTTGCCACGCACCACTTCCTTCATTGTAGACTCCTGCAGCTTTCTTGCCAGAATCCTGGAACCCGACTAATTCCTCACTTGCTGCATCAGATCATTGGCGTGCCCAACCATGTCAGATGGGGCAGTGGACATCAGCTCTGAGATCACCATCAAGGACTTGAAGGAGAAGAAGAAAGTTGTGAAGGGGCAGAGAATGGAAGAGAGGCACCTGCCAATGGGAATGTGAATGAGGAAGATGGGGAGCAGGAGGCTGACAATGAGGTAGATGAAGAAGAGGAAGAAGGTGGGAAGGAAGAGGAGGAGGAGAAAAGAATGCTAAGGATGATGATGTTGACACCAAGAGGCAGAAGGCTGATGAGGATGATGAGACAGCAAAAGGAAAAGGTAACCTTATACATCATGACCTACTCACCCTCCACTTCCTGTCTCAGAATTTAAACCTGGTCAGCTTCTAGCAGAGAAGAAGGTCCCGCCCACTTTGACTCTCTATTTCTTTTACCTCAATTTTCAATTGATTCCAGTTCTTCAAATTCTATAAAATAAATACACTAGCTTGTAGGATTTATAAATTCTTTAAGTTTTAAATGTTTTTACATTTTTTAAAAATATAAATTTTTTAATTTATATTTTTCTGAACATTCAGATACTGCAAACTTTACATCAGTAAATATAATCACCTGGTTATACTTTTCACAGCAAAAATATTTTGATACTAATAATAAAAAGAGGAAAAAGAAAATGTACTTTAGATCAGCATACAATAATAGGTTTTATAGGAACCATATTTTATTTTTAAAAATCTGCCCACTTTGCTAACATACAGCTTAATATTAATACCAAAATCAGACTTTGAACAATGTGAAGAGTACATTTAAACTTACACACATACTTTCCCCACTATGAATTGCCCTTCTCATGGCTACTCTTAACCTAAGTGTTAAGAAATATTCATACAATGTTTTGATCAGCAGTACAATAAATTCTTCATTAGCTGAACTTCTGACTAGACATCAACTTTAACGTTATGATTTCCATTCCTTAAAAAGTGCATGATCATAGCACAGCACAAGACAAGCCACTCAAGGATTTTTGTTCCCTTCTTTCCCTCTGGTTATTAATACTTCCTATGTTTATTCTAAGCAGAAGAGAAGCCTTGAAGCAGCTCCTCACATTCATTTGGGCAGGCCATGAAGTCTAGTAGAGAATAATGTCATGTCAAATGCACAACAATGATCTTTCCCACTGTGTTAATGCTTAGATTAAAGGCATTGCTTTTTCTAACCAGTGAAGTATTGCACAACATTGTAACAGAATTAACTGTAAGGATTAATATGTTTACAGTGCTTCCCTAAATCCCATAGGGACAGAATTATTTAAAAAATTAGACCTCTGGATCTGCCTTAAAATATTTAGTTTCTATTCAATATAAAATGCAAAGTATTCTGCATCAAATTAAATCTTCTAGATAAAAATCATCCTTATAGCTGAGGAGAGAAGGTGATACCAATAGAGAAAGGAAAGATAAATAATACTAAAAGCATTTGAGAAAGCTATATAATAACATTATTTTTTGAGCCTAAAGAAAAACACATATATTTATGTACACATAAAATACTCACATATATGTGTACACACACACACACACACACACACACACACACACACAGAGTTTAAGTGAGGAGTTAAACTGCACAAGAAGAAAATACTCCCCCTCGAGAACCATAGACTATCAAACAACAACAACAACAACACACAAAAGCATAACAGTACTGCTCAAGGAAATCTTCCTTTGAGTTTTTAGGAGGATCTAAGAGACTCTTCCAACAGTATAGGAAACTGCCATTTCTCTTGGTTTCCTACCAGAAGTTGGAAGTAAGTCTGCATGAGAGTTACCTCTGATAATGATGCAAGATTTTAATATCATCCAACTACTGTTAATTGTTCTTTCAAGTACACTTTACTGCTCACATGTTTATCTTCTGTGTATGGAATTCAGTAGTTTTGGTAGCTACTCCTGATTGCTAAGTTGACTAGATCTGGAATGAACTACGACCTGGAAATGAAGAGCACACATGTGGGAGACTTTCTGCTTGGTTTGAAACAGGAGAATCTACTTCTAGCCTGGATCTTTGATATAGACACACGTTTGCTCTGATTCTTGAAGTCAAAGGCATGCCTTTGATCCCCGATCTTGAGGAGGGAAACATGCCTTTAATCTAGATCTTGAGATAGGAAGACACACTTTTGATTTGGGTCCCAACTTCTGCTGGACGTCTACAAAAGGACATGGAAGAAGGAATCTTTTGCTCTTTGCTTCTTGTTCTTCCCTTGCTAGTGCATCCATTCCCTTACTAGCATCAGTGTCTAAGTTTTCAGGATTCCAGTATTAACAGAAGACCAACTGAGACAGCCTACATGTGGAACTGAGCAACTACTAGAATTTTTCTTTTTTCTGAGACAGGGTTTCTCTGTATAGGCCTGGCTATCCTGGAAATCACTCTGTAGATCAGGCTAGCCTCGAACTCAGAAATTCACCTGCCTCTGCCTCCCAAGTGCTGGGGTTAAAGGTGTGTGCCATCACTGCCCGGCTAACTAGATTCTTGGTCTCTCAGTTCACATAAAGCTTTTTTTACATTAGTTGGACTGCAGCTTGTAAATCATTACAATAAATTCCATATATATATGGTTTATTATATATATTAAATGTACATTCCATATATTGAATATATATGAATATGTATATATAAATATATTTATATATTCATTCCATAAGTTCTGTTTATCTAGAGAGCCCTGACTAATAGAGTTATATAGATGTTGGCCTTGGGGTTCACAATCTCATAGATTGTAGCCTTGCATGCAGTTTTTAATATATCAAATGACTTTGGGGAGCAAGAAACACGCTCAGTCCTCTTCTCAGTATGATTTCTCTACGGTTACTCTTACATTCCTCTCTCCCTTCATTCTACTTTTTTCCTTTTTTTATTAGATGTTTTCTTTATTTACAATATCTCCTTTCCCAGGTATCTTAGTCAGGGTTTCTATTCCTGCACAAACATCATGACCAAGAAGCAAGTTGGGAAGGAAAGGGTTTATTTGGCTTACTTCCACATTGCTGTTTATCACCAGAGGAAGTCAGGACTGGAACTCAAGCAGGTCAGGAAGCAGGAGCTGAGGCAGAGGCCATGGAGGGATGTTCCTTACTGGCTTGCTTTGTGGTCATGATGTTTGTACAGGAATAGAAACCCTGACTAAGACAATCTGGTACCAGCATAGTGGGGTATTCCTGTGACAACCTGACCATGTTTTGGGGAGGACTGTGGAAGGACTTTGGAACTTTGAGCTAGAAGAACAGCCACTGGCTGTTAAGAACTCTGTGGGATGTTCTGTAGGAGCTTGGAAGATCCTATTGAGAACAGTGCAGAGATGGAGGCCTAGCTTGTGAAATTTCAGAGGGAAGATTAAAGACTCTTATCAGGGCCATGTTGTTTTGATTGTAAAGATTCCATGGTTCTGGTTAGCTGGGGCTGAAATATCAGCTGTGATTAACAAGATACCAGAACTACTAAAGTGAAAAGTTTGCATTACTGGGAATATTGATGCTGGTTAGCTGGAGCTAAGAAATTAGCGGTGATTAAGAAGAGACCAGCATCATTGAGGTGACATCTTCTGGGAAGTGTTTTCTGAGAGCACAAAGAGGCTGTATTCTAGAGATAGCCAAGATTGTACCTTGTGCTGCAGCAGGACTTGGTAATGTGTAAGAGTCACCCAGGTGGTACTGGTTTTGACAGCATGAAGGGGTCATGAAGAGCAGCTGAGGCTTGGCACAGTGAGAGGTCATGGAAGGCCATTGGTGAAGGTGCAGCCTCAGTTTGCAATTGATGGCCCAGGACTGAAGGTATCATGCAAAGGAGTTGAGGCTTGGCACCGTGAAGACATTCTATGAGAGGCTATTGGTAAAGCCTAGTTACAGCAGCGTTTTGGGAATACCAGTACTATGCAATGACCACCAAGAACAGCAGTAGCAGTGGAGTACAGGCATTTGGATCCCAGAAGACAAGGTGTGTGCTTCAAAGGGGTGGTGCCATATCTGGGCTGGAAGTCTTGAGTTCTATAAGAGAGCAGGCTGAGCAAGCCAGGAGAAGCAAGCCATTAAGGAACATCCCTCCATGGCCTCTGCATTAGCTCCTGCTTCCTGACCTGCTTGAGTTCCAGTCCTAACTTCCTTGTGATAAACAGCAATGTAGAAGTAAGCCAAATAAATCCTTTCCTCCCCAACTAGCTTCTTGGTCATGATGTTTGTTCAGGAATAGAAACCCTGACTAAGACACCAGGTTCCCCTCCAAAAGAAAAAATAAAGATAAAATAAAATAAGAAAAAAATAAAATAAAAAACCCCAAAACTAAAACAATCCCCTGTTTCCTCGCCCCTCCTGCTCACTGCCCCACCTTCTCCCACTTCCTGACCCTGGCATTCCCCTACACTGGGTCATAGAACCTTCTCAGGGCCAAGGTCCTATCCTCTCATTGATGACCGACTTGGCCATCCTCTGCTATACACATGCTGCTGGAGCCATGAGTCCTTCCATGTGAATTCTTTGGTTGGAGTTTTAGTCCCTGGGAGCTCTGAGGGTACTAGTTAGTTCATATTGTTGTTCATGCTAAAGGGCTCCTTGGGTCCTTTCTCTAGCTCCTTCATTGGGGACCCTATACTCAGTCCAATGGATGACTGTGAGCCTCTACTTCTCTATTAGTCGGGTACTGTCAGAGCCTCTCGGGAGAGAGCTATATCAGGCTCCTGTCAGCCAACACTTGCTGGCATCCACAATAGTGTCTAGATTTGATGTCTGAATATGAGAAGTATACCCAGGCGGAGCAGTCTAACCACAAACCATAAGAAACTCAAGAAGAAGGAAGACCAAAGTGTGGATACTTCATTCCTTCTTAAAAGGGGGAACAAAATACCAATGGAAGGAGTTGTAGAAACTAACTGTGGAGCAGAGACTAAAGGAAGGACAATTCAGAGACTTCTCCCTCCATTCTTGGTCCATAAAAACTGAAGTCTCCAAGCACCACAGGGTCTAGACCCCATATGTGTCATGCTGGCCAGCTGTGTTACCTGAGCCATGGCTATCTAGTCAAAGACAATGGACCTTGGTTAAATGCAGATGCCAGAACAATGTTGGACCTTCTCCTGCTCCATGCCTAGTGCTCTGTCTACCCAGTTTCTGATTGACAGGAGCCTAGCAGGTCAAGAGGCCAAGGCAAGAACTTTAGGAAATTTAAGTTCAATGAGTTTACAAGGGAGTCTGAATAGTTTTTAAATGCTGACTGAGTCTTGACTGAATTGCATAGGTTTCAGAAACCAGGGTCTTTTCCCACTGCTCTTCAACCAAAGAGACAACCTTTGGAAACGTCCCTAAATTAATTCCTAGCACTGCCTCTTAGTGGAATGCAACTTTAGTCAAAACAATATACTTGTTTCATCACCTGAAATGGAGAGAATATCTACAATGTCTACTATTTGAAGGAAAAACATCTAAATGTTGTAAAATAGTCAATTTCAGATAGCAATCTTTTCAAGGAGATTATGTAACTCCTTGATTGCATTAGCTATCTTCAGTAAACATTTTTTGAATTTTCCTCTTTTGTTTAACACTTTCTGAAAGAAAAAGGTCTTAGTCAAGTAACTAAATGCTTCTATACATAGATGTCTTCTAAATTCAAGATGAGAAATATGACAAACTAAAACTCTACTTATACATTTAAGTATTTTGGATGAATGTTAACAGGCTCATATCTCATTTAAGACGGAATGTCACAATCATTTTCAGCTTAAAATGCATGGACCATGGTAAATATGTCTACAATCTAAGTCATTGAGCTGGAGGAGATACTGGCTGTCCAAGTTAGTTCTCAGTTGATATGGTAATGTTCGTGACCTACAACAAATTGGCTGGCTCAGGATCCCCTGCCAAGAGCATACAATATCCACATTGATCTGGGTACTCTAAAAATAATGATTAATTCAGAAAATGCCTCAGGGGCTTGCTTAAGGGCAAGCCTGTGTAGGTTGTATCAAATTGACAAGAAAAGCCAACCAGAACATTTGTATTATATGCTACATACATTTGTACTAAATATTATTAGAAACAAAATACATATATATATATTCTTATATATATATATATATATACTCATATATATTCTTATATATATATGTGTGAATATATACATATATATAAGTATATATATACAGTATATACATATATATATGCATATATATATTAGGTAATAGGTTTTGAGTTAGAATGAATGTTAAAGGAAAAATTCTATGCTATCTTAGCTTCAACTTAGATATTATGTTTTTAAGGAGATATAACCATTATTATGCTTATGCATTTATCACTTTATTAATATAATTTATGTATCAATATAGGATAGCTACAAATTTTTTGGAAACTCAGAATTGTAGAAAATGGATGATGGCTTTTAGCCACAAGATGTCATCATTTGACTTTAGTGAAGTAACAGTGACTAAATTGAGCCTTCTCACTTCTCATAGAAAGAGGAAGCAGTCTATTCTAATAAACTCAACAATAGTGTCTTAGTCTACCATCTTAACTCTGTCTACATGTGGAATATAACTTTCTATTCATTTGAAAATTCTAGAATTAGTGAGAACAGGGCTCTAATACTGTATTTAATCTAAAGGGTCCACTTTGTTCTCAAAGTTTTCTTCTATGCAATCCTATTCTCACTTATTAATGTACAAATGACTGTAATTACTTAGAATATGAAATAAGCATTCAAAACTAAATTTAGCTCTATTTTCTCAGGAAAATAAAACATAAAACTTAGAAAATCAAGGAGAGAAAATATATCCACTTTCTCTGATATTTAGTCACCTTAAGTTTTCTTTACATGGTTCAGAAACAGGGAAAAAATTCTCATATTTAATACTGGAAGCTTAATGGATGAGAGAAAGACATGGCTGGAACTCTCTTCTTATTATGTTCTTGATTTGAACTCAAATCTGGTGATGTTTCCCTGTTGTTTCATGTGGACACAATGATGAACATATGACAGAGAATGTGAACAGCTTACAGATCTTGGATATTATGGCATTTGGACCATGAAATTCCAACCCCTGCACACAACCAGATTGTATTCATGTTTAAGTAGTATTTAATGAATGTAAATAATTTGTCTCAAGTAGATATTTACTACCATTTTCTCTATTATTTTGTCTCAGTATTTTATAGTATTTGAGTAGTAGAAACCCATTTTCAGTCTTAGGAAGTTATTGACTGTTACATTTCACACTATTGGCAAACTTTCTATTATTTACAATTGAAACACAGGAAAAGTGAAATCAATTGCATATGGATTCCCAGTCAGATTATAAGCAAATAGATTATGTCTGAGCTTACCATTCTCTAGTGGTATAAATGTTAGGCATTTCAATACATTTTCCTTTCCCTTTTCAATGTCACTCTGACTCTGCAGTGTTTGAACTGTGTATTAAACTTTAAAATAAACACTCTGTACATTTAAGTGTTAAATGTGATATTTATATATTGGAGAAAGATCATTGCATAAGGATTTAAGGAAGATAAATTATATTTTGAAGGCAACCACATAACATTTTTTCATTGTTTTCATAACCTTATAGAGTATATTGTATATAAACCTTTTTTTCTACAACAAAGTTTAACACAAAATATCATTTGCTTTAATATGGTTTCCAGATTATAGAATCCCAATCCTCCTCAAAGTCCAAGGTCATTTTACCATTTGGAGAACAATAAACCCTTAATTGCTGATAAAGTAATAGACAGGACAGTTGCATATTGTGTATACATTTCTAAGTAGACAGTATTTTATAGCAATTTTCAATTCACAGCCATCTTGAGAAGACTTTGGAGATGTTTTCCTTTGGCCCCATCTCTACAGATGCAGGTAGGCTCAGTCTTCATCAGCTCCATTTGAGGGGCATGCTAATTAGAACTGTCAATTAACATGGCACATAATTATCATGCAAAGTCTACGGGTTAATGATTTTATCTGAGTTTTATTATCATGTTGATTTGCTCATCTGTAAAAGTATATTTATTAACATTTTTTGGTACAGTATAGAATTCTAAAAAATGCTTTAAAATCCTCCATTCTGCCTATTTATATCCTCCCGCCCAATTTTATTAATCTTGTACTAAAACCACTAAACTTTTACTATCTCTGTGGGTTTTCCTGTTTCCTTAAATGTCATATATTTGAAGTCTTAGAGTTTATAGCTTTTGTGCATCTTTTTTTCATTGACTGATACAATGTAAGTTTTTTCCCCCATAGTGTGCTAACTCATTTGTTTTAGAGTTACACAGTATTTTATCATCTGTCTCACTATAATGTATTTATCCATTCACCTAACAGGAAAGTATTTAGGTGGACATTTTTGTGTAGACATGTTTTCAACTCATTTGTTTTATTATCAATGAATAAAATTGTGGAGTAACAGGTCAAGGGTATGTTTATTTCAAGTTGTCATTCACCATCACATCAACAATAAATGAAAGCTTCAGTGTCCTACAACAGTCTTAAACTTAGAATTTTGGCCTTTTTAGTAGGTATAAGCATTTTCTGTTTTGATTGTAGCTGATATTTGATTTTGTTAAGTTCTGAGATTTGAGATTCAAATTAACCACTTTTTTTTTCAAACAGCAGAGTCTTTTAAATTTTTGTTCTGAATTTCTTTGAATTTTTACACTTTACATTATTTGTTCTGTCAAATTATTTCCCTAATATTTGAATATTTAACTCACAAAATGAGTTCATAAAAATTGAAGTAAACTTTAGGTAATAATAAATTTAACAATAATTCCAAGATAGAATAATGGTTTTTAAATGCTTGATAATATTTTCAATGGTTAGGTTTACTCTTATACTCTTAAAATTTTTTACAATATTATTTGTTTTTGATTTTGGTCTTTACAAGATCCTAATATTTTTTATTACTATTTTTTTTTTACACTCCAAATTTTATCCTGCCCCAACCCTGCTACACCTTCGAACTGCTCCCACACACCTCCTCCCCACCCCCTGTCTCCACGTGAGTATCCCCAGCCCCTACCCCACCAGACCCCTGGGGCCTCCAGTCTCTTGAGGGTTAGGTGCATCATCTCTGATTGAACACAGACCCGGCAATCCTCTGCTGTATATGTGTTGGGGGCCTCAAATCAGCTGCTGAATGCTGCCTGATAGCATTCAGTGTTTGATAGATCTCAGAGGTCCAGATTAATTGAAACTGCTGGTCCTCCTACAGGATCGCCCTTCTACTCAGCTTCTTTCAGCCCTCCCTAATTCAACAACAGGGGTCAGGAGCTTCTATCCATTGGTTGGGTACATCTGCATCTGACTCTTTCAGCTACTTGTTGGGTCTTCCAGAATGCAGTCATGTAGGTTCCTTTTTGTGAGCACTCTATAGCCGCAGTAATTGTGGGAAATCTGGGTGGTTTCCAGCTTCTGACTATCACAAATAAGGTCACTATGAACATCATGGAACATATAACCCTGTGTCATGATGGGACATCTTTTGGGTATATTCCCAAGAGTGGTTTTCTGGGTCTTCTGGTAGATCTATTTCCAATTATCTGAGGAACTTCCAAATTGTTTTCCAGAGTGGTTGTACTAGTTTGCCATCTCACCAGCAATGGAGGAGTGTTCCTCTTTCTCCACATCCTCGACAACATGTGTTGTCACCTGAGGTTTTGATCTTAACCACTCCGATTGGTGTAAGGTAGAATCTCAGGGTTGTTCTGATTTGCATTTCTCAGATCATTAAGGACTTTGAACATTTCTGTAGGTGTTTCTCAGCCATTCAAGATTTCTCTGTTGTGAATTCTTGGATTAGTTATGTACCCCATTTTTTGACTTCTTTTTTTTTTTTTTGGTGACTATATTCTTGAGTTCTTTGTAAAATTTGGATATTAGCCCTCTATTGATGTGGGGTTAATGAAGACTTTTCCCAATCTGTAGGTTGCTGATGTGTCTTATTGATCAATCTTTTGCCACACAGAAGCTTTCCAGTTTCATGAGGTCCCATTTAACAATTTTTGATCTTAGAGTGTGAGCAATTAGAGTTGTTTAGGAAATTTCTGCCTGTTCCAATGGGTTCAAGGCTCTTTCCCTCTTTCTCTTCTACTAGATTCAGTGCATCTGGATTTATGCTGAGGTCCTAGATCCACTTGGACTTGAGCTTGTATTGTCCTCTTTGTTTCTATATGGTTGATTTCAGCCCTGAGTTTGACTATTTACTGCTGTCCACTCCTCTTGGGTGAGTTTGCTTCTTTTTGTTTTAGAGTTCTCAGGTGTGCTGTTAAATTGTTAGTGTAAGATCTCTCCAGGTTCTCTACCATAGCATTTAGTGCTATGAATTTTCCTCTTAGCATTGCTCTCACTGTGTCCCATATGTTTGGATATGATATTTCAACATTTTCATTAAATTTCAGGGAAGTCTTTAAATTCTTTCTTTATTTCTTCCCTGACCAAGTTACCACTGAGTAGAAAGTTGTTCAGTTTCTGTGTATATGGGCTTTCTGTTGTTTTTGCTATTATTGAAGACCAGTCTTAGGCCATGATGATATGGTAGTATTTCAGTCTTCTTGTATTGGTTGAGGGTTGTTTTATGGCCATGGTACCCTTGGAGAAGGTACCATGAGGTGCTGAGAAGAAGGTGTACATTTTTGTTCTAGGGTGAAATATTCTATAGATATCTGTTAAACCCATTTGGTTCATAACTGCTGTTATTTTCACTGTGTCTCTATTTAGTTTCTGTTTCAATGACATGCCCATTGAGAGTGGGGTGTTGAAATCTCCCACTATTATTGTATCAGGTTCCCAAATGACAAATAAATTGGAGAAAGTGAGTGAGGAAGAAACCTGACATCAAATTACAGTTTCCTCATACATACACAGATATATGTACATATACCCTTGAGCAAAAAATTTTACATAAAATGAACATGTTTATATACATATACAGGATAAATAATTTCTCTCTCCTTTTTTTTTTTTTTTTTGTTCATAGCTATTTTGGATAAGGAAATACATGCGTCATATATACACTCAACTATGGCACTTTTTCCTTTTTGCTTTGGGTTGTAAATCCTAATGACTGGCTTTTCCATACTTTCTGTAAAAATGTGGGTTTACATTTAGTACAAATCTCTTTTAGGTCAGATGGATAAATAGATCTGCTTGACTCTGGATTTCAGAAATTTCAGAAATTTTAGAACTTGAAAACAATTTGAATAGAAAATGCTCATGTTAGTGGTTATTTTTTGTTTTATGAAATAATTAATTATATGAAGGGAAAATAATTATTTTTTACTGAAAATAACTTGTTATATTAGAAATATCCCCATTTAGTTGGAGTTTTGTGTAACTTCCTAAGAAATATGAACTATATTTTTTCCCTTCAAAGTCCCAACCTACTTTTAATTTTTCTAGATACTTCATGATATAAAAATGTATAAACTTCTTTATAGTCACATCCCTTTGCACACTTTTCAAAGATTCAATAAATCAATGAAATGTTGCCATAACACTGCATAAACTGTCACTCATTGTGTATCCCTAAGTGTAGCAGCCAGACATTTCTCTTACACATATTTTATACAAGTTAAACCTCATGGTTTAGAATATCTGTTTCCTCATAAAATTTGAGGAATTTAATCTGGATAGTATTTTCCACTTCTAAATTCCTCCTCAGCACAGAACAACATGGACTCAGTATTTAACGACCACAGAGGGTCTGAATATTGATTGGAAAAATGAGCTTAAGTCATGTCCTTTTTAGAGTCTTCTGAGGTTTCCTGAATCTCAAGTGTCCCATCACACATGCAAAAGTATGTATGGGCAGAGAAGAAATGGCTGATTGACACAGTTATGAATGGAGAATCTATTCTAAGTATATAAGTAAATAAATAAGGTCATTTACTTACTAGCAAAAGAAAAGAAAAATGAACCAAACAAACAATCAAACCAATTAATTTGGGATTCTAGACTTTTCAGGTATACCTTGATGAAAATAAACATTGGAATAATCTAAATAAAATTTACAACAAAATCATGGTCTATTTTGTGACTTCAGATTAAATATTGGAGATTTCCATAATGAATAATTTTTTCTTAAACAAAATTTATATATATATATGTATTATATATATATAATATGTATGTTATAGAGGATAGCATGTATAAAGAATGATCATTTAGCAAGATTCAAACTATTTTTTGCTGTATTCCTGAAATATTACATAAATATCAGTGTATCTCACAATTATTTAACTTCTAAAATGTAAAAAATTCTTGATGGCATAATATGTAAAGAACATATGTATACCACAAATAAGCAAGATTTATTAAAGCAATTTATTAAATTATTACATTAATAATAGTATAAGAAAATGTGCTTTGAACTACTCCAAATTCTGTTCCAAATAAAATATAAATAAAATAATTTCTTTAGATGTGAGACCAGATGGGGTCCACTGTGCACACTTGTAAATGGCTATTATAAATAATGGAGTTTTCATTTTGCTTTGTTTTCTTGGAGGGAGTAATAGTAATACATAAGGATTAAGGAGAGAGGATCCTCAATCTTTCCAGATACATGCTCAGATATGTCATTGCCCCTACTTCATCCTATTTTGGAAAACCAACAAATAAACATAAAACAAAAACCTTCCACCTGCTTTAGGTTGTAAATTAGATTTTCATTTGCAATAAAAACATTTACTCTTTACTTCAAATGTGCCTTATGATTGTCACCAGAACATGCTATTAAGAAACAAAATTTTGAAAGGTCCCTTATAGATGTAGCCTAAAAGGAATAATAATTATTCCATCTCATAATTATACATACATATATGTATATATACTCTCATGCTACTTACTTCTCCCTCAGGAAGACATCTTCCACTGAAATGGTTCCCAACTAATCCTGCCACACCGAGCTGAAAACTAGTTAAATCCAAAACGGTCAACCAACTCAGATAGGTATATTTCACTTGCTGAATACATGTATTCTATTACCCATCACCCAAGCAACTATACCTTCTAACTACTCTAGGGCAGTTCTCCCTTCCCTCCCAGGGAAGTTCCTTGAAATATCAAACCATTAAGGATTTTTCTATGACCTTGAGAATAATTTACCACCAGGAGGTGTCTTCAGTTTCTATACCAAATTACTTCTTACGAATAATAGATAAAAATTATTTCCATACAGCCAAAGCCAAAGTTTCCTTTTTCTTTGTTCCCCCCTTTAACAATGAATTTCTTTAGTTTATGATATTATAATCTGGTTACTATTTTCTCCTTCAAACTTTGCTTTAAAAAAACAGCTTCATGTATAAAGAGAGATATTCAGTTTTCCTCTTAACCCTGGGAGTCCTTGCAACCTTTTTCTTGAGCTCCATCCCTCTGTTCTTGCAAATATTTCTAATGTCTCAGGATATATGTATAGCTTCCAAATCTCTACCTACTGTTCTTCCAAGATAGTCTTATCTGAACCTACACATTCTGCCAATTATATTCCAAATGTTTTTTGCAACAATAATCACTCAAATTCACTATCTATAAATAACAGCCTAATTGGAATTTCTGAAAGAACTTTAAAGCAATTATACAAACTAATTTTTGATACTCCACTATGACTCTACACAGCAAAATAGCCTAACACCCTACATTTCATGTGCTGCCAAGTGTTAGCAGTTGCCAATCTAATTTCCCAAGATGAAAACTAGTGATCAGCATTGACTCTTATATTTTTCACTTTTCGCTGTCTTTCCTGATCATTTACTATTCCTTTTATTAAGTTTCATTTTTGAGACTGTAATATATTTATATCATTTTCCCTTTCTTTCCTTCCTCCTCCAAATCCTCTCTTAACCCCTCCTTGCTCTTCATTCAGAGACTCTTCATTAATTGGTGTCTTATATTCCAGCTCTCTTTTCAAAAACTTTAAGTTCAGTTTTTTTTTTTTTAATTTTTCTTCCTTAGAACTGTCACATTCATTTTGACCCAAGCTGTTCATTTCAGTATTGTTATTCATATCAGGGCAAAATGCTGTCATCTATGTCATCAAACTCAACATTGCTAATGTAAACCTTTTAAAAGACAACATAGCCTCTCCTCCCATTGATGACTGACTTGGCCATCCTCTACTATACACATGCTTCAGGAGCAATCAGTTCCACCATGTGTACTCCTTGGTTGGTGGTTTAGTCCCTGGGAGCTCCGAGAGTACTAGTTAGTTCATATTATTGTTCAACCTAAGGGGCTGAAAACCATTCAGCTCCTTGGGTCCTTTCTGTAGCTCCTTCATTTGGAGACCCTGTGCTCAGTTCAATGGATGGCTGTGAGCCCCTACTTCTGTATTAGTTGGGTACTGTCAGAGCCTCTCAGGAGACAACTATATCAGGCTGGATTTTCCTTCCTTCAGTCTCTGCTCCATAGTTAGTCTCTGCAACTCCTTCCATGGGTATTTTGTTCCCCGTTTTAAGAAGGAATGAAGTGCCTTGGTCCTGTGAAGGTTCTGTGCCCCAGTGTAGGGGAATGCCAGGGCCAGTAAGCAGGGGAGGGTGGGGTGGTGAGAATAGGGGGGAGGGAACAGGGTTTTGTTTTTGTTGTTGTTTTTTGTTTTTGTTTTTGTTTTGGAGGGGAAACTGGGAAATATTACATGCAGATAAAGAAAATATCTAATAAAAAATAAAAATAAATAAAAACCAATAGATCAATAAATAAATAAACCTAGAGAAAGCAAAAAAAAAAAAAGACAACATAGCTCAACAGTTATCCTATTCCTATTTTTTTTAAGGAATAAATGGATTATTTTCATTTACTGTTCCTAAGAAATAGAGTCCATCATGGTCCAGAAGACGCAACAACAGGCAGGGAAGGCATAGCACAAGGAAAAGAAAAGAAGGGAGAAATCATATTGGATTTGTACACAGGAAGAGACGAGACTAACAGCAAGTTGATCCATGCTAAAAACCTTAAAGCCTGTCCTGCTGACACACCTCCCACACCAAGACTCCTGAAGCTTCCACTATCTCTCCTAACCTAGAAAACTCCTGAGTCTATTACGAACATTTCATATCCACACCACAGTACTGTGACTCACACAATCTATAGCTCCAGGTCCCAAGGATATTCAATGTTAGTAGTTCTCAACCTGTGGACATTTTCGCAAGGGTTGCATATCAAATATCCTGTATATCAGATATTTATATTATAACTCATAACAGTAGCAAAATTACAGTTCTGAAGTAGCATGAAAATAGTTTAGTGACTGGGAATTACTACAACCTAAGGAAGAATATTAAAGGGTCACACCATTAGGAAGGTTGAGAACCACTGTTCTAGCTTCCTCTGGCCTCTATGAGTGCTGTACATATGTAGAGTTTTTACATACATGTGGGCAAGACAATAATACACATACAATAATAATAAATGAATCTTAAAAACTGAGCAAAAAAAAAAACCTACCACCGCCAACAAAAAAAAAAAAAATGAAAAAACAAAACAAACAAACACAAATAAAACACCAAAAGAGCAGAAAAAACTTTAGTGACACCTAAAGTTCAATTGAAATCAGGGACTACAGGTGAGATCACATCAAGCTTAGAATAATACTTAGATCTTGATAAACTTAAAAAGTAGCTAGTGATCATTTAATGGGTAAAAATTCTAGAGGCAAAAGGAGTATGGAGGTTTATCATATGGATAAGAAGAAAAAAATATAACCCAGTCATATATTCTTAAGATTTTAACCTCCATGTTTAGGGTTGCATTATTCACAATACCTATTAAATAAAGTCAGCCTATACAGCAGTAGACATGAAATTAATAATAATAATAACTATATATATATATATATATATGCTCAATAGAATTTTTTCTTTTGTTTTTTTTTTGTTTTTTTTTTTTTTTT
>JADRCD010214505.1:0-44332 GCA_019843815.1 Montemys delectorum | reverse complement strand
AAAAAAAAGAGTCTTAAGAGCATGCACAAGAATCAGAGATCCACTCAAGAGTCCCATAAAATTACTACTCTGAAAGCTATCCTATATAGCCAGAGGACCTGGTACAGACCTGGTAGGCCCTGTGCTTGCTGCTTCAGTCTCTGTAAGTTCATATATGCCGTGCTTACTTGATTCAGAGAACCTTGTTGTGCCCTCCATTTTCCTCTGACTCTTACATTCTTTCCTCCTTTTCCATGGGATTCCCTGAGCTCCGAGGGGAGGGATTTGATGGAGATATCCCATTTAGATTGTCTCTTCATGTAATGTCTGGCACAGAGGGGGAGGGGTGTCTCTGTATCTGTTGCTATATGCTACCATGGGAAGCTTCTCTGATGATGACTGGATAAGGCACTGATCTATGAGTAGAGCAGAATATCATTAGGAGTCATTTTTATTGACACACTTATTCAGACCATTAGTGTTTGGTTTGACCTGACATCCCTAGGCTATCTAGTCTATGCTTGCTTTCACAGGCAGTGTTGTGTATGGCTTCTGTCCTGTAGAGTAGGTCTTAAGTCAAATCAAACATTGGTTGGCTATTTGTATAAGTTCTAGTTTGCATGTTCTGCAGGCCAGACAGACTAGAAGTCGAAGATTTTGTGGCTAGGTAGGTGTTTATATTTCTCTTTTCACAGCCTTCAGGGTATCTTCTAGCGCCACCCCACTAGAATGTGGGGGTGGAGGCTCCATATAAGCCCCAGCTCATCTGCTCCAAGCTTAATGAGTTGCATGTGTGCTGTCCTTGGCAGCAGGGGCTCCTGTCAGTTTGTAGAGAGCAGCCCATTGTCTTAGGTACATCGTGGATTGTTTGGGAATTTCCAAGGGACACCCTTTGTCAACAACTCAATTGAATGCAGCCCAGCCCCACTTCTGGAAGCCTCTTTTGGTGACAAAAGTTGGCCAATTGAGATTCTGTATCTGCCATTATTAGGAGACCTCATTCAGATTGCCTTCGTATATTTTAGGAAGTTTCCACTGCATTAGGTTTCCATAGTATCCTTTAAATTCACCTTAATTCCAGCAGTCTCTCTACCTTATGTTACCCCACCACTTGATCCTCCCAGTTCCTTCCCAATACCTTCAACCCAGCCATGTAATTGTTGAGTCTTAACTTCCAGAGATCCAGTGAAAGACTCCACAACGGATGGAACAATGGAGACGTGCTCCCAAACTCAGGCGTTCGAACCACTGGGTGGCCGCTTTCCCTACCTGTCCCCTTTCTTCCTTCGGCCCTAGAGGGGACTGAGCTGCTCTGGGGCCCCCAATTCATTCTCAGCTCCTCTGTGGTGTCCAGTGTTGCCTGCGATGTCCTTACATCCTTGTCCTCTGTGAGGCCCAGGGGACTCTCCCTCCCCGCAGCTGTTCTCCCACCCCACTCCCGCCCTGCTCTCTGATGACTGGGATACAGACACCCACCTGACAGGAGTGGGGCGCCTGAGCAGACACCATGTCTGCCGCCCAGAGTACCGGACCTCTGCCAGGATGCGAGTCAGTCTCTCTCTTCTGCTCATTCCCCCAGTGCCCCAGCAGCACGCGGTGTCCAGTGTGGCAGCCGAGGCAAGCACAGGGCCCAACATGTAATCTATTCTCTTCCTTCCTCTCAGGGAGATTCATTTGTCCCCCACTAGACCCTTCCTCTATAGCTAACATCTCTGGGACTGTGATTGCAGGTTGGTATTCATTTACTTAGTAGCTAATATCTACATAAAAGCAAATACATACCATATTTATCTTTCTGGGTCTGGTTTTCCTCACACAGGATGATTTTTTTTTCCTGTTCCATCTTTTTCCTTTCAAATTTCATGCCATTTTTAGAGACAGCTGAGTTTAAATGTATAAATCTACTGTATTTTGCTTATCCTTTCTTCTATTGAGGGACATAGAGGTGGTTTCCAATTTCTGGCTACTATAAATAAAGCAGCAATGGACATGGTTGCGCAAATGTACTTATAGTTGGATGGAGGGCCATTTGAGTCTATGTCCAAGAGTGGTATAGCTGAATCCTGAGGTGGCTCTATTCCCAACTTTCTGAAGAACTGCCATATTGATTCCTATAGAGGTTGTACAAGTTCATACTCCCACCAGGTGTGCGTCATCCTGTCCACATCCTACCAGAATTACCTGTCACTTGTTTCATTGATCTTAGCCATTCTGACAGGTGTAATATGGAATTTCAAGGTATTTTTTTATTACATTTCCCTGATGGCTAAGGATGTTGAATATTTCTGTAAATGTTTCTTAGTCTTTGGCATTTCCTCTATTGAGAAGTCCCTGATTATATCTGTAGCTAATTTTTAAATAGCTTGAAAAATATATATGACATTATACCTCTCTCAGATGTAGAGTTGGTAATTTTTCCCCCATTCTATAGGCTGTGTCTTTGTCTGATTGAAGGTATTCTTTGCCTTAAAGCTTTTCAGTTTCATGAGGTGCCATTTATTAATTATTGCTCTTAGTGCCTGTGCTACAAGTGTATTGTTCAAAAAGTTGTCTCCTGTGCCAATGCATTCAAGCTCTTCCCCACATTTTCTTCTAACAGGTTCAGTGCATTTACTTTTATGTGGAGGTCTTTGATCCATCTGGATTTAAGTTGGGTGCAGGGTGATAAGCGTGGATTGATTTGCATTCTTCTATACACGGTCATCCATTTTGACTAGCACCATTTATTGAAGATACTGTCTCTTTGTTGTGTGTGTGTTTCTGTTTTCTTTATTAAAAATCAGGTTTCTGTAAGTGTGTGGATTTATTTCTGGGTCTTCAATTTGATTCTATTGACCAACATGTTTGCTTTATGTCACTACTGTGATTTGTATTACTATTATTACTATAGTTTTGTAGTACAACTTGAAATTGGGAAATGGTAAGACCTCCAGTAGTTCTTTTTTTTTAAATTAATTTTTCAGGATTGTTTTAGTTATCCTGAATTTTCTTTTGTTTGTTTGCTTTTTCCATATGAAGTTGAGAATTGTCCTTTTGAGGTCTGTGAAAAATTGTCTTGGAATTTTGATGAGGATTGTATTAAATCTATAGATTGCTTTTGGTATATGGACATTTTTACTTCATTAGTTCTACTGATCCATGAGCATGGAAGATTTTTCCATTTATGGTATCTTCTCTAATTTCTTTCTTCAAAAACTTCAAGTTTTTCTTACCAATAAGTCTTTCACTTGCTTGGTTAGAGTTACCCAAAGATATTTTATACTATTTGAAGTTATTGTGAAAGATAGTTTCTTTCTCAGACTATTTGTCATTTGTATATAGGAAGGCTACTGATTTTTATGCGCTAAATTTTGTCAAGTTTTATTATATTATTTATTTACATTCCTGTTGTTGTCTTCATCTCAGTCCTCTCCTCCCACAGTTCTTCATCTCATTCCCCCTTATCCCTTGCCTCCTAGAGGGTGTCCCCCTCCAGGCCTCCCCCTTTCCTGGGACCCCAAGTCTTTCAACAATTAAGCACATCTCCCACTAAGGCCTAACCAGGCACACCTATGCTATATTTGTGCCAGGGGCCTTGAACTGGCCTGTGTATGGTCCTGGTTGGTTGGCTCAGTCTCTGGGAGCTCCCTGGGGTCTGGGTAAGTTGAGACTGCTGGTCTTCCTAAGGGGTTGCTCTCCCCTTCAGCTTCTCCAATCCTTCCCCAAATTCAACCATAGGTGTTCCCGACTTCAGTTCAATGCTTGGGTGTAAATATCTGTTTCTGTCTCAGACAGCTGCTGGTAGGGCCTCTCAGGGAACAGTTATGCTAGATTCCTATCTGTAAGCACATCATAGCATCAGTAATCGTGTCAGGCCTTGCTGCCCTCCCATGAGGTGGATCCCAAGTTGAGCCAGCCATTGACCATCTTTCCTTCAGTTTCCACTCCATTTTTGTCCCTGAAGTTCTTTTAGACAGGAGTAGTACTGGGTCAAAAAATTTTGCTTGTGGGTTTTTAACCCTGTCCTTTCTTTTGAGTCCTTGTCTATTTACTGGAGGTGAGCTCTTTGAGTTCTTTCTCCCCAATGTTGGGCATTTTGGCTAAGATTAGCTCCATTGGGTCCTTAGAGTCTCTCACCTCCTGGTTCTCTGGTACTTTTTAGAGCTCCCCCTCCCACTTCCCCCATGCTGCTTGTCTCAATTCATTCTCTTTGTTCTCTGGGCTTCTCTCCTGCCCCCACAAACCTTATCTTGTTCTCCTTTCCCCTCTCCCTCCCTCTGTCACCCAAGTCCCCCCCCCCCCTGCCTCCTGTGATTATTTCCTTCCCCCTTCCATGTGGAATTGAAATCTCATCACTTGGTCCTTTCTATTTGTTATACTTCTTACAGTCTGTGGGTTGTGTCCTAAGTATTCTGTACTTTTTGGCTACTATCCACTACCCAGTGAGTATATACCATCTCTGCCCTTTGGGATCTAGTTACTTCACTCAGGATGATATTTTCTAGTTCCATTTATTTGCCTGCAAAAATTCATGAAGTCTTCATTTTTAATAGCTGAATAGTATTCCAATGTGTAAATGAACCACATTTTCAGTATCCATTCTTCA
Organism: Montemys delectorum; assembly: GCA_019843815.1. NCBI lineage: Eukaryota > Metazoa > Chordata > Mammalia > Rodentia > Muridae > Montemys > Montemys delectorum. The sequence continues at coordinate 39,768 of JADRCD010214505.1, read as the reverse complement.
ATTGAGGGACATGTGGGTTGTTTCCAGCTTGGAATATCACAAATAAGGCTGCTATGAACATGGTTGAGCACATGCTCTTGTGGTATGGTGGGGCATCTTTTTGGAACATGCCCAAGAATGGTATAGCTGTGTCTTCAGGTAGAACTATGTCCAATATTATGAGGAACCTCCATGTTGATTTGCAGAATGGTTGTACCAGCTTGAAATCCCACCATCAGGCAGGGGTGTTCTTTCTCCACATTCTCTCCAGCATCTGCTGTCACCTGAGTTTTTGATCTTAGCCATTCTGATTGGTGTGAGGTAAAATCTCAGGGTCACATTGATTTGCATTTCTCTGATGACTTTGAACATTTCTTTAAGTGCTTCTTGGACATTCAAGATTCTTCTGTTGTGAACTTTCTGTTTAACTCTGTGCCCCATTTTTAATTGGGTTATTATTATTATTTTTTTTTTGGAGATCAACTTCTTGAGTTCTTAATATATTTTGATATTAACCCTCTGTCAGATGTAGGGTTAGTAAGACTTTTCCCAATCTGTAGGTTGCTGAATTGTCCTATTGACAGTGTCTTTTGCCTTACAGAAGCTTTTCAGTTTCATGAAGTCCCATTTATTGATTTTTGATCTTAGAGCCGAAGTCATTGGTGTTCTGTTCAAAAAATGTCCCTGTCCCAATGAGTTAGAGGCTCTTTCCCACTTTCTCTTCTATTAGATTCAGTGTGTCTGGTTTTATGTTTAGGTCCTTGATCTACGTGGACTTGAGCTTTGTACAGGGTGATAAATATGGATCATTCTCCTATATACAGACTGCCAGTTAGACTAGCACTATTTATTGAAGCCCCAGTGTATGTTTTTGGCTTCTTTGTCAAAGATCAAGTGTCCAACAGTATGTGGGTTCATTTCTGGGTCTTTGATTTTATTCTGTTGACCAACCTATGTGTTTCTGTACCAATACCATGAGATTTTTATCACTATTGCTTTGTAGTAAAGCTTGAGTTCAGGGATGGTGATTCCCCCATGAAGTTGTTTTATTGTTGAGAATTATTTTTGATATCCTGTTTTTTGTTGTTTGTTTGTTTGTTTTGTTTTTTTGGTTTTTGTGTGTGTGTGTGTGTGAATTTGAGAATTGCTCTTTCCATGTCTGTGAACAATTCTGATGGGAATTGCATTGAATCTGTAGATTACTTTTGGTAGGATAGCAATTTTTACTATGTTAATCCTGCTGATATATGAGCATGGGAGATCTTTCCATCTTCTGATGTTTTCTTCCAATTCTTTCTTCAGAGACTTGACATTTGTGTCATACAGCTCTTTCACTGCTTGGTTAGAGTAACACCAAGTATATTTTATAATATTTGTGACTCTTGTGAAAGGTGCTGTTTCCCTAATTTCTTTCTCATCCCATTTATCCTTTGTACAGAGGAAGGCTACTGATTTGAGTTAATTTTATATCCAGCCACTTTACTGAAGTTGTTTTTCAGCTGTAGGAGTTCTCAGATGGAATTTTGGAGGTCCCATATATATATATATACTATTATATTATCTGCAAATTGTGATACTTTGACTTCTTCCTTTCCAATTTGTATCCTCTTGATCTCCTTTTGTTGTCTAATTGCTCTAGCTAGACTTCAAATACTATTGAATAGATAGGGAGAGAATGGGCAACTTTGTCTTGTTCCAGATTTTAGTGAGATTGCTTCTAGTTTCTATTCATCTAACTTGATGTTGCCTGTTGGTTTATTATACATTGCTTTTATTATATTTGTGTACATGCCATGAATTCTTGATCTTTCCAAGACTTTTAACATGAAGGGGTATTATATTTTGTCAAAGGCATTTTAGTATCTAATGAAAAGATCATGTAACTTTTTCCTTGAGTTTGTTTATATAGTGTATTAGGTTGATGGATTTTCCTATATTGAACCATCCTTGCATCCTTGGGATGAAGCTGACTTGATCATGGTAAATGATGTTTTTGATGTGTTCTTGGATTCAATCTGTGAGAATTTTATTGAGTATTTTTGCATTGATATTCATAAGCAAGATTGGTCTGAAGTTCTCTTCCTTTGTTGGTTTTTTGTGTGGTTTAGATATCAGAGTAAGTGTGGCTTCATAGAATGAATTAGGCAGTGTTCCTTCTGTTTCTCTTTTGTGGAATAGTTTGAGGAATATTGCTATTAGCTCTACTTTGACAGTCTAGTAGAATTCTGTACTAAAACAATCAGTCCCTGGTTTTTTTGTTTGATTGGGAGGTTTTTGGTAACTTTTTCTATTTCTTTAGGGGCTATGGGACTGTTTAGATAGTGTTCCTGATCTTGATTTAATTCTGGCATGTGGTATCTGTCTAGAAAATCATTCATTTCATCTTGATTTCCAGTTTCATAGAAGCTTTTGTAGTAGGTTCTGATAATTATTTTAATTTCCTCAGTTTATGTTGTTACCTTTCTCTTTTTGTTGCTGATTTTTGTTAATTTGGATGCTGTCTCTGTGCCCTTTAGTTGGCTAAAGGCTTATCAAACTTGTTGATTTTATCAAAGAAGCAGCTCTTGGTCTTGTTTATTCTTTGTATCATTCTCTTTGTTTCTACCTGATTGATTTCAGCTCTGAGTTTGCCTACTTCTTGCCTTCTACTCCTCTTGGGTATGTTTGCTTCTTTCTGTTCTATAGCTTTCAGGTGTGCTGTTAAGTTGCTTATATGGGAACTCTCCAATTTCTTTATGAAGGCACTTAGTGCTATGACTTTTCCTCATAGCCCTTAAAAGTAGCACACACCAGTAACATCAACATGTCTTTATGCTGTAGGACAGACCATGGACAGCCACATGGACCACCTTTTGTTCAGTAAAGATTTGTTCAGTTTCCATGAGTTTGTAAGTTTTCTGTTGTTTTTGTTGTTGATATCCAGTTTTAAGTCTGTGGTTGTCTGACAGGTTGCTGGGAGTTACTTCAATGTTCTTGTACCTGTTGAGGCCTGGTTTGTGTCTGAGTAAGTAGTCAGTTTTAGGGGAAAGTTCTGTAAGGTTGAGAAGAAGATACATTCTTTTGTGTTTAGGTGATTTTTTTTTCTCACCGCATTTGGTTTATAATGTCTGTTGGCATCAGTATTTCCCTGTATAACTTGTTAATTGGTGAGAGCGTGGTACTGACATCTCCTATCAGTGTGTGAGGGTCAATGTGTGGTGAGAGCGTGGTACTGAAGTCTCCTATCAGTGTGTGAAGGTTAATATGTGATTTAAGCTATAGTAGTATTTTCTTTACAAACGTTTGGGGCATAGATGGTAAGAATTGAAATGTCATCTTGGTGAATTTTTCCTTTGATGAGTATGTAACTTCATTCCCTATCACTTTTGATTAGTTTTTGTTTGAATATATTTTGTTAGATATTAAAATGACTACACCAGCTTAATTCTTAGGTCTATTTACTTAGAATATATTTTTCCAACCCTTTACCCTGAAGTAATGTCTATTCTTGATGCTGAGGTATGGTTTTTGTTTGTTTTTGTTTTTTGTATGTACCAGATGGCTGGAACCTGTTTTCACATCCATTCTATTAGTCTATGTCTTCTTAGTGGGGATAGAGACCATTGATGTTGGGAGATATTTGTAGAGAGCCACACCCGAGCTAGCTCAATCGCCATTACAAAATGGCGCCGGCATCCGGTGTCTTCTCCCCGTAAACAAGTAGTCTGCGCATGTGCTAAGGGCCAGAGTGCGCCAAGTCACAGCCTATCCCGGGGCATCACATGAGGTAATGAGCAAACAGCCAATCAGAGGTGAACACGCCGCTCCAGGGTATATATATAAGCAATGCCTTTTCGGGGTTTGGGGTCTTCCTCTTGAAAATGCAATAAACGCTTGTTGCAGAAGGATTCTGGTGTCCGCGTGAGTTCTTGCTGGTGAGACGAAAGGCAGATTACAAATGGTGCCAAAACCCGGGAATTCACCATTGCTGGCACAGAGGGGGACCCCCCCCCCCATTCACGGAGAGGATTCAGAACTGCAGGACAAAGATAAGCTCTGAGAGGCATGTTCGGTCTTGATCTCTTTCATCTTTCTCCTTGTTTGGAAGCTTCCATTATTGTTTTGTTAACGCTCTCTCTTTTCCTCTTGGTTTCGTTTTGCTTACAAGACAACATGTCAGAAACAGAGCGGGATAGGAGACTAGGAGCTCAGAGAGAAAAAAGAAAAGGCATGCTTTAAACGAAAATAGGCCCTTCCAAGGACGCTCAGTCTGCAGAAGCGAGAGGTAAGGGAAAGGACGCCCTGGGAAAGAAGCGTACAAAGGAAAAGGCCTCAGAGGTCTTGGGGCTTGATAGCTCTGAGTTAGAAGAACTGAGTCCCTCCGAGGGGGAGGACCTAGATGGAGAGGTGGCCCGCTGTGGGGAGGAAAGGTACCATCCAGATGGGCGGCAAAATCGAGAGCAAAAGAAGGCGGGAAATAGGAACCGCATTGCTCCCCGGCCCACGGCGAACTCCCAGGCAGCATTGGAGCAGATAGGAGAGGAGCGTTCGGTAGAGTCAGAGAAGGAGAGTTGGATGAGGGACCTACTATCGACCCTACAGTTAGAATTGAATTGTCACTTGTTTATCCAGTTTTTCAAGATGCACAGGGTCAGCGTTTTCATGAGCCTTTGGATTTTAAGGTTATAAAGTCCTTGGCTGAGTCCGTACTTACGGATCACAGCCTCTTTCACTTTAATTTGTTAATGAACAGGCAGACGCTAATCACGCAGCTGGGAATCAAGTTTGGGATAGGGATACGCTTTTGGGGCAAGGTTGTTTTGCTAATCAACAGACTGGTTACCCATTGCAAGTCTTTGAGCAGGTGAATCAGATTGCTATAAAAGCATGGAAGCAGCTGCCGTGATGCAGCTGAGTCAGAACAAATAAATACCCTTTGGCAGCTAGTACAAGTAGGCTGCAAGTGGAAATATCCTGGCTTGTGTGTGATTTCCATACAATATCAAAGTATTACTCAAGCTGCTAATTTCTCTCAATAGTTGTCTCAATATCTTACAGGAAATCGGCTGAGATTGGCTATCGTGACTGTCAATTCGACACGAGTGGATCTGTCCCTGGCTCAAGGATTTACTAAATTTACCTCCTAGATTTCTTCAGCCTTTTCTTTCCTTAAGGAATGGGTGGGAATTGGCCTGTTTGGTGTTGCCTTGTGTGCTGACTTAGTGTTTCTTCTCTGGATGGTTTGCAAGCTCAGAGCCCAACAAAAACGTGACAAGGTAGTAATTGCCCAAGTATTTGCTGCACTAGAGCAAGGAGCCTCTCCCGATATTTGGCTCAGCATGCTAAAAACAAAATAAATACTTAAAAGCTAATGGTCAGCAAGACTTAGCTCTTGCACCCCGTGGGGTCTTACCCCATTGCACACGGGAGAGTGAGTCAAACTGCCATATGTCCTTGAGGCCCACTGCCTTTGGCCCCTACGACGGGATTAGGCTGATGCCATAAACCAGGAGCACACCAATGAGTAGTGATCCAAAGGATCCCACTGATCTCTTGGTGCTGGTAATGGACAGCACATCAGCTAGCCTAAGACACCGGGCATTGGCCAGAGCCTATCATTTAAAACAAAAAGGGGGAGATGTAGAGAGCCACGCCCGAGCTAGCTCAATCGCCATTACAAAATGGCGCCGGCATCCGGTGTCTTCTCCCTGTAACAAGTAGTCTGCGCATGTGCTAAGGGCCAGAGTGTGCCAAGTCACAGCCTATCCCAGGGCATCACATGAAGTAATGAGCAAACAGCCAATCAGAGGTGAACATGCCACTCCAGGGTATATATAAGCAGTGCCTTTTCGGGGTTTGGAGTCTTCCTCTTGAAAATGCAATAAACGCTTGTTGCAGAAGGATCCAGGTGTCCGAGTGCCTTCTTGCTGGCGAGACGAAAGGCAGATTACAGATATTGATGACCAGAGATTGCTGAATTCTTGTTGCTTTATTGTTGTTAGTTGTGATGGTAGCAGTGATGTGTGTGTGTTTGTGTGTGTGTGTGTGTGTGTGCCTCCCTTCTTCTGATTTTCCTGCTCTGAGATTATTTATTACCTGTGTTTCATGGATGTAGTTAACCTCATTAGGATGGAGTGTTCCTTCTAGCCCCATCTGTAGAACTATATTTGTAGATAGTATTTAAATTTGGTTTTGTCATGGAATATCTTGTTTTCTCCATCTATGGTGATTGAAAGTTTTGTTGGGTATAGTAGTTTAGGCTGACATCTGGGGTTTCTTAAAGTCCAGGCCCTCTGGCTTTTAGGTCTCTATTGAGAAATCAGGTATAATTTTAATAGATCTGCCTTTATATGTTACTTGGTCTTTTTCCCTTTTTAGCTTTTAATATTTTTTCTTTGTTCTGAATATTTAGTGTCTTGAATATTAGGTGGTAGTGGGGGACTTCCTTTTCTGGTCCAACCTACTTGGTGATCTCTATGCTTCTTGTATATTTACAGGCATCTCCTTTTTTAGGTTAGAAAATTTTTCTTCTATGATTTTGTTGAAAACATTTTCTTGGCCTTTGAGCTGACAATCTTCTCCTTCTTCTATCCTTATCATATCCATATCCTTTTCATAGTGTCTCAGAGTTCCTGGATTTTATTTGGGGGGGAGGTCAGGACTTTTTTAGATTGAAGTTTTCCTTTGATAAGTATATCTATTACTTCCATAGCATCTTCAGTGCTTGAGATTCTCTATTCCATCTGTTTTTTCTATTGGTGAAGCTTGTCTCTGTAGTTACTTCTCAAATTCCTAAAGTTTTCATTTCCAGAATTCCTATAGTTTGTGTTTTCTTTTCTTTTTTTCTTTTTTTTTGGTTTTTTTGTTTTGTTTTGTTTTGTTTGTGTGTGTGTGTGTGTGTGTGTGTGTGTGTGTGTGTGTTTTCTTTATTGATTCTATTTTCATTTTGAGGTCTTCAGTCGTTTTATTCATTTTCTTCCACTGTTTTCTTGCACTTCTTTAAGGGATTTATTCATTCCCTCCAATTGCTTGTGTCTTTCTGCATTTCTTTAAGGGCTTTTCTTATTTCCTCTTTAAGGATCTCTGTTATTTTCATATAGCTAACTTTAACATCTTTTTTGTTGTGCTTCAGCTCTGTTGGAATGTTCAGGGCCTGCTGTGATCAGATAGCTGGGCTCTGGTGGAGACATATTGCCCTGGATGTGATTATGCTTTATGCCAGCATCTGAGTTTAGGGTGTTTATAGTTCTAGGTCGTGATTTCTGGGTTTGACTATGTTGGGCTGGTGTTTTGTTCCTTGGTTCCTATTTTCGTTTTGGATTTTTAGAGAGTGTGATGGATGGCTACGTGTTGCCTGGTAGGAAATTCTCGTTCAATCTGATAGTTGTGGCCCTGGGAGCTGCAGGTAAAATGTGTTTCTGGATATTAGGAGCAGATTCTTAGGAATGGGGATAGACTAGGGGTCTGAAAAAGTTCACAGAGGGAGCACAGTAGAGTGTCCAACCAGTATCTATTTATTTTGTCTCTTTGGAATAGGGAAAGACAGTGAAGAGAGATTATCTCAGAAGGTCTGCTATAGTGCTAGGGATGAAACTGGGAACTTGGATCTAGAGAAATAGAAGAAGGGAATATCAACAGACAGCCTACCACTTCCTGGGAAAAATAGTCTCTAGGTTAGCAGAGAGTGCCTGCTGAAGTTGGGGGCTGAGACAAAACAAGAATGCGGGAGGAAGATTAGATAGGGAAGATCTGTTGGATCCACAGGAGATGGGAGCAGGGAAACAGCGAAGGCTGCCATGGCTGTTCTGCTGCAGAGCTGAGGATATGACTAGGGGATTGGATCTGGGGGAACAGAGTGTCAAGAGAAGACCTGCAGCCTAACTGGCTTTCTGGCAGGTATTGAAAATAAGATAATTTACCCTCCAATAATATTTTTATTAGTCATGTGGGGATTTCATGCAATGCACCCCAATCACACTCACTTCTCATTCCTCCCAAGTCCACTTATCTACCTTTGAACTCCCCAAAGAAAACAACAAAACTAAAACAAACAAACAAACAAACAAAAATTCCACAGAAAGTACCTGTGAGACAAGTGAGTGCTGCTACCATGTCAATGTTTGTATTTGGTGGCTGCAGCATAGGAAGCTGGGACAGCAAAGGAAGGAAATCCCTGGAGGAGTTTCAGAGTTTCTTGGGATTTCTGTGACTGAAGTGAAGTATCTTCTCTCTCACTGGTACTCATAGTACTACAGGATGCTCAAAAGCAGCAGAACGGACCTCATCTTTGGAATGTAGAAGCAAATCACAAACCATCAGAGACAAGCCAATGTGTTAGCATTCTGTATAAACTCCAGCCCCATAGATACCTGGCAGCAGCCAGGTGTGTTCCTCCCCATGGTTACCTGGCAATGGCCAGGTAGGCCTGACCCTATAAAAGGGGTTGCTTGGCCTCTCCTCTCTCTCTTACTCCTGCTTCTCTTCCTTGCCTCTTGCTCCCTTGTTCCCCCTCTCTTCCCATTCCCTTCCCCCCTCTCCACAATTGGTTATGGCTGGCCCCTACTTTTCTACTCTCTCCTTCTCACTGCTTTAATCTGCCTCTGCTATCCTCTTAACTCCCCTCCCCATGCCCTAAACAACCTCTATTCTATGGCGTGTGTCTGGTCCCTCAGGAGGAGGGGATGCCTCAGCATGGGCTCACCAAGGCACCCCCTCCCCACACACCCTGCCAGAACATATTCTTATAGCTCTTTCTCCTTTTATGATCACAACACAATAGACAATGGAAGACCTAGGAATGAAGTTTTTATGAAGAAACTGATGGAGCAGATATATGTTGGATCTCACTGCCCCCTTCTCATTTATTTTTTGGTTGTTTGCTTTGTTGTTTTTGTAGGATTTTGTTGTTGCTGTTTTTGTTTGTTTGAGTTTGTTTGAGTTGAGAAGTATCACTGTGTAGTCCCAACCAGCCTAAAACTAGTTAGGACTACATAGTGATATTTCCCAATTCAAAACTTGTGGTGATCCTGTGTCTGTCTTCTTAGTGTTGGGAGTGCAGGTGTATGCTGCAATGCCTTGTTAGGTTTCTCTTAATAGTGTGCTTCTCGGGATCTTTTTTCACATCATCAATATGGGCTGGGCTATCAGAACAACACAGACTAGGAGGCTTAGGTTACTCATGAGTGTCTCTGCAAATTCAAGATCAAGGTGTCAGGAAATTTGTTTTTTTCCAGAGATTTGTAGATGGCTACATTCTCTTCCGATCATCAGTCTTTCACCTGTGCAAAAGGGATGGGGGAGAGAGGGAGGGAAGGAGGAGGAGAACGAAGAGGAGAAGAAGGAGGAAGAAGGATGGAGAGGGGAGAGGAGAGACGAAAAACAGAGAGAGGGAGAGAGAGAGAGAGGGAGAGAGGGGAGGGGGAGAGAGAGAGATTCTTTCCCTTTGGATTCCACTCCTGTAGCATTAGGACCTCAACCTTGTGCTGTCCTCTAGCCTGAGTCACTATTTTAAAGGATTTCTCTCCAGGTACAGTCATATTGGAGACTAAGGATTCAACATGTGAGTTGAGTTGGGTCCAGTTTGCTCCAGAGCATGGCCTGCCTGGAGAAAGGGGCCTGGAGGCCTGGGCCTCCAGAACAAAGGATTTGCATTTGGATTGTTTGCATTCCCATGAATTCTGTTCCAGTCCTAAACACAGATTAGATTGTTTTCTACTTTTCCAAAGGCACTTCTTAGAAAAGAGTTCTATGAGTCCTTGGCAGGGTCCAAGGGGATTACTGATTAGGATGGCTTGTGTCCCTGAGTACAAAGGTCATTCTCCAGAGATGGAGACCACCATGGGTGGAGGTCCTCTCTCTCACAGTTCAGAGCAGCCCTCTCTTCACCTGCCTTTCTTTCTCTTTCTACATCAGTAAGCTCTGTCTATGGACTATGTATAGTAGTTGTAATGGCTTAGTCTTTCTCATTTCTCTCCTTTTTTTGTCTTATGGGGTGGATAGACTTTGCATTTTTTTTTTTACATGGTGAAAATTTAAAGAAATATTTAAAAGATTCTAAATATTCTTAACCATTGTTTAAAAGGTCTGTTTCTGATTTTATTGCTTTGGGGGAGAAACACTAAGTGGAAGCCATCAACAAAGCCATGGATTCTGGGAACGTTCCTAGGTCTTATAAATTATGTCCCTCCAGCAGAGCCATAAACTGTCTCAGGTAGATGGAAATGGCCCCTTATTTTAGGCATTGCCTGAAGCTCTCCTTCACAGCCTCCTCCCACGATCATCAAGTATGTGTTGCTGATTGCTCTGAAGCCCCCAGGAATCGTGTTGGGAAACATTTCTCTGTCCTAAACTTAGAAAAGGTACATTTTGTCCTAATCAAGTTGCTGGTTAAGGGACTCCTGCGTAATTAAAGTTGAAAGCTGTGATTTGAATGGCTACCCAGGTCTCTCTGCCCATGCTGAAGGAGGTCAGAGCCAGCCTTTTTGGGGGTGGGGTTGGGTCATGTTTTGTCTGTACTCCCTGATGTCTGTCTGTGTTCCCTCATCTAATGAGGACAGCTAGTAATGCTAGCACTGCCTGTTTCCAAGGTTACCAGCCAAGTTTCTTATGTAAAATACAGAAAGCCCTTGTTTGCAAAAGAAGTATAAATATGCACGGTGGTCTTGTTACTTTAAGAAATTGTCAGAGCACACCCTATTCCAGGAGAGATTCAAGATCAGATGTAAGCCTTGAGTCTGTCTACCCTGAGATGGGCAAATAGTTGAATGCCCTGGAAATACAGAAGACAAAGCTGTGGAAAAAAATAACAGCTTTATCCCTTTGGAATGGGAATAGCCCCAACCCTGGGAATCTACCAAATGTACTCTAGTTTGGGTATGTTCTAGGGTCCTCTTCTTTTCCCTACTGATCCTCTTTAGATACATGCTCCTGTGTCTTTCTCCTTGCAATGTTTTCTAAGTCAAGAAGCCACTATCTCAGAATCTGACATTTCCTTGTCTACCTATGTCCTCCAAGGCTCCTTCACAGGAGAGACAGTGTGTGCTGGGAAATGTGAGGGTGTGGAAGGAGTAGGCAGACCTCATACTAAGGACAGGCCAATGAACTAATGATTGAGTTTCTAGATATAAACAGAAGGTGCTGCTTTTGTTAAATTTTTGGTGACATTAAGGAACCTTTAGAGTCTAGGATTCTGTCCTAATTAGCTCAGAGTGTCAATATAATGCAGCCTAGTCTTCTGAGAGAGAATTTTCAAAGATCAAATTGGCTTACTGGCATGTCTGTGGGGGATTGTCTTAATTATTAATTGACTTACGAGGACCCAACTCACTGTCTCCAGTTCTATTCACTAAGAAGGTGACCCTGGGCTGTATAAGAAAGCATATTTAACACTGGTCCATGAGCATGGCATGAAAAACATCCCTTTATGGGTTTTGGTTCAAGTTCCTGCCATCACTTCACTCAACAACAGACTATAATTTGTAAACTGAAATAACTCCACCCCTCCTCTCAGTTACTTTTGGCTAGAATGTTTTATCACCAGAGAATGAAACTAGAACAGGTACTCAGGATATATAAAGGGACAATAGGCATTCTCTTGTTTTGTATTGGACTGTAAATGATAGCTTTGATGGATTAAGAGAATAACGTCGTTGTCATACTAATGACAACTGAGGTGCTTCACTGAGCCTCATCTGAAATTCTCAGAACTCAGGTGAATAGAATTTCAAATATTGTAGCATGTGTGACATTTCAAAGGATTCTTGAAATAAACAGACCAAGAAGAAGCTTGGCAGCTGGTGTCATTTCTGTAAAGAAAGCGGTTGAAAGCTAATTAAAGAATAATCATTACTGTTAACATGATCTTATTTTGAACTCCAGGCTTTATTTTAGCCTTGGAAAATATGAATTATAAATGTATCTATACAATTTGACTGTGTATGCATGTTAATACATACCACACTCCCATGATAATCTAAAAATGTAAATAACTAGCTTATAACGTCATTTTTATTCATTCATTTTTTTTTTAAACAGGTCATGTCAATGCAGCTTGTGTGATCTTTCAGAATCCATTGATGTACCCACTAACATATGTGATCAAGAACGTTTACTCTGAGGCTTAGACAATCCAGGTAAATTCCTAACTCTTCTTCCTAGCTCTGATGTTGGCAAATTACTTAATCTTTGTAATCGTCGTCTTCTTTATCTGTGGAATAGAAAACAAATGGACAAAAAGCTGCAGTGCTGGGTAGGTTGGCAGAAATGGGATGAAGACAGTGGAAGGGTCTCCACTGGGCATTCTCAGGCAGCTCAGCTCTCAGGATAGTGGGAGGAGTACCAAAGAAAGGACACAGAAAGGAGGCTGGAGCCAGCTCACATGAGAGCAGGAATAATGTCTGAATAATCCTAACGTATATCTCTTCTTCAGTAAGGAAGGAGACACTAACTAAATCCCAGGTACTCATTTCTATAATCCTTGTATATGTGCAGCAAAGAGAAAAAGGTTCATTATTCATAAGCTAATGGTATTGTGCACCATTTCCCCAGCCATGTGCTGTTCACACCTTCCAACACCACTGTGAAACCATGGGATTCATACAGGAAAATGCTGTCTCCTGGTGTTTCATCTGTCTACAGCAAGACAGCTTGAGAACTCCCTAGGCTCCTCCCCATCCTTCCTCCCACTCACCTACCCATTCATCATCCTTTATGCAGCTCTCGATTCAGTGCCAGGTAATGCTGAGGGTGCTGGAGTCTGGATATAAATGGAGTACAATCCTCACCCCAAAGAAGACATAGTCTAGTTGGACGATGTACAGACAGGTACATGAACGTTGACCCAGTAGGTGCAGCGCTTCCAGGAAAGTGGGAACAGATTAATGTGGCTGTGAGGGAAAATGGAGAGGGCATCACTAGAGTGGACATTTCACCTGGGTACCAGGTACCAAAGGGTGAGCTCAAATAAACTATGGCTTACATTTACATGTGAATTGTGTGAAAAATAATACACTGGCTTATCTACGTCGGCTGCTTTCTGGCAAATGAGAGAAGGTGACTTGCATTTTCTTAAGGCCCACCGGAGGAAGCTAAGATTCAGCAATAGCAAATTTACTCTTGTAAACTGGTTAATAAAGAAATAAAGTGGTCTGAGGTTTCTAACTGGGTTTAGATAATTATCAAAGCAGTCCTAGCATAATGAAATGTTTATAATAAGATATAGTTCATGGGACACTAAATATATGCCCTGTATCAACATCATTAACATGTATTATTATTTAGCTTATTTATATCTTTTTATTTTATTAAATATTCTTCTTGTATTTACTCTTTGGAATTCACTGCTGAGTTTTGATCTTATTATTCTCCTTGGAATCTATTACAGAGAAATTTATACTGAATTATTTTTTACATTTCTTACAGTTCTATATTGGAACTTGTGCATCTCAAGTTATTCCTTTTGTTGGATTGGTTTTTTATCAGCTATTTTCTTTCATGTGAAGTATTTGTTCTATTCAAGTTGAACTAGATGGTTGTAGGATTGAGCTATTATTCCTCCTTTATGCACTAGTACTGTAGTTTAGTAGCTAAACCCTTAGTCTTCATGATTAGGCACAAACCATGAACATTACTACCACTTCAAATGTGTAATATCATGTGTAAAAGCAGCCACAATTGTAGGATAGACTTACCCTGAAAATAGCATGCTAATTAGTTGAAAAAAAAAATCTTCCTTTTAACCTTCATAACTATAGGAGATAAAAGAACCAGGATAGTATGGTATATATTAAGATATTTGTCACTAAAGTTAGGAACGGAAGGAAAGTAGGTTGAGCTAAGATAGTGATTAGTATTATATACATTAAGAAAAAAAAACCCTTAGGGAAGATAAAGTAGATGGAGCTAAGAAGTTGTTGTCTTAGTCAATGTTCTATTGCTTTAAAGAGACACTGTGACCATGACATCTCTTATAAAGGAGAGAATTTAATTGGGGCTTGATTACAGTTTCAGAGGTTTAATCTATTATCAGTACAACTGCACTCAGGCAGAAGTAGTGCTGAAGAAGGTGTTGAGAGTTCTCGTACAGATAGGCAGAGATAGAGACAGAGAGAGAGACAGAGATAAGCAGAGTCAGAGAGAGACAGAGAGAGACAGAGATGGGGGAGTGAGAGTGAGCCACTGAGCCTGGCTTGGGCTGCTGAACCTTCAAAGCCACAGTGACACATTTCCTCCAATAAGCTACACTTCCTAATCCTTCTCAAGTAGCACCACTTCTTATACATAAATACACTGCAGCTGTCTTCAGGCGCACCAGAAGATGGCGTCAGATCTCATTACACCATGTGGTTGCTGGGATTTGAACTCAGGACCTTTGGAAGAGCAGTCGGTGCTCTTACCTGCTGAGCCATCTCACCAGCCCGTAGCACCACTTCTTAAAGATCAAGCATGCAAATACATGAGCCTGTGAGGACCTTTCCTATCCAAACTGCTGCAGTTGGGATAGTCTAAAAGATCAAAAGATTTTATTAAAGTTGTGGAAATGATAAGAAATAGAAAGAGAGATTACAGGGAAGAGAGAGTGAGCATGAGTTAGCAATGACAGGGAAAGCACATGGGTCGTGCATAGGAAGAATGGTAGAGAGTACACACACAAAAAAAATGGCTATAGAACGAGTATGACAGAATGATCATAAAAGTGAATAACAAAAACTAAAATAAGACCATTTAGAGATATTGTACTTGAGTTAAGATGAAAAAGAAAGGCAAAGTGAAGTAAAACTAAAATCAACTTAAGAAAACAGAATGTAACAGCATCCTCCTGCATCTCATTTGTGCTTAGGTGGGTTTAAAATCTCCCATCCCTGCATGGTATATCATGTAGCAAATTACTTTGACGAGCACTTTGCAGTCCCATGTCAAACCATACATCCAGATTTGTGGTATGTAGTTTCTCAGTGGAGTTCAAATAAATTTCCTTTTGTATTGACCTATGGCGTGGACTTTGGAAGAAGAAGGGAAGGTCTTTTCTCAGAGTCCACATGAGTACTTGCTAATCTATTGACTCTTCCTCTTCCTCTGCTTTTGCTTTTTTTCTTCTCTTCTTCTTTCCTCTCTCTCTCTCTCTCTCTCTCTCTCTCTCTCTCTCTCTCTCTCTCACACACACACACACACACACACACACACACTTTTGGTTTTGTTTATTTGTTTGTTTCAAAACAAATATACTCTATTCGTCCCTGGCTGAGACCAGGCTGGCCTTGAATTTAAATATCCACCTGCTGATGTCTTCTGAGTACTGGGACTAAAGACATGGACTATCACTACCTGGCCTCTTGCCTTTTCTTTGTAGAATTTAATATCTAACATTTTTGACTATCTCTTAACCTCTGTTCCACTTATTTGAGAAGATGGTAATTTTTTTCACTCATGGCTAGCTCCTAGGGACTAGAACAGTTCCCGGTATGCAGTAAAAGTTCAGCAAATACCCTGGGAACCAAGTGATATGTATTTAAGACCTAACCTTGGTCTAACAAATTCTGGAGCATCAGTATGTTTAATGACTCTCACTATGGGCTATGCAAATGAAGTGTGAGGTATTTTTCTTGTCACTACATTTTATTTTGTTCTTATAACAAATTTTGTTGGTTGAGAAAATAAAAATCTTCCCATTTTTAAGCTGTATCTTTCTACTCTGTTTTGTTTTATTTTGTTTCTTTCTAACTTTTATTACAAAGCTTTTGCCTTTGATTGGGTAGCATCATCAGGACCTTTTTATCCTCAATGTTTTTTAGAAGAGATGCTATTTCCAGGACAAGGGATTTCTGTCTCCTTGGGAAAGAGATTAGCACAGTGGTACATTGTCATGTCTCCTTCAAAACTCCCTGACCTGGGTCAGGCAGCCCCCTCTGGCTCTGTAACACAGAGTAGGACAAACAGCAAACATCTAAGAAGAGTGAAAACATCGTGTCCTTGAGAAAAGTTGGAAGGAAAACCACCTCCAACAGATATTGATGTTGTTTATCATGATGTTATCAAAATGCACGTAGTGGGAACGGGAACCTGGAAGCTCATTCACAGAGAGAAAGCTCAGTCTGGGTGCTTCAGCCGATTGCTTCAACTTCCCCAGTCACTTCCTGCTGGTGTTTTCAAGGCAGGATTCAATGATGGTGCCTGTGTTGGCTTACTCCATCAGGCTGCCTTAGTCATCAATGCAGATATTGTAAATGCTTCCCAATTTGATGTTTTGCTGCCTTTTTAACTTTTTTTTGTTTTGTTTTGTTTTTAGTTGTCTTTGTTACTTGTAATTTGTTCTTTTACTTTTGCTTGCTATACACTTAATAAACTCACTCATTCGAAATCCAAAGTACAGCTAGTACAGAACATTCCCCAAATCAGGAGGCGTTAAAGGAATGCGTGCATGATGCGTGTATGCAGTATGAGTGATTATATATTATGTGTGTGAATGTTTGTGTGTGTGTGTGTGTGTGTGTGTTTGTGTATACACACTGACTGTATGCTGTCTTATTCAATTTTATGTCAACTTATCTAGAAAAGTTTCATAAATAAGGACAGATGTGAGCAGAAATGAAATTGTAGGAAAGAAAGAGCCAAATAAGACTACTTGAGGCAAAAAATTTAACTTTGCACCAGGTAGAGCCAAACAGTAAGTATAAAGGCCCTGGCGTTAGAGGGTGCTTGAATCACCTCACTAGCCATGAGTAGCTATCTAGGTTTCCAGTTTTAGGCATGATTTCCCATCTGCTGAGCATATCTTAAATCCAATTAGACACCTTTTTGGTTATCTCCAAGTTATGAGTGGCACTATTGCACCTGTAGGGATATCTTGCCAAAGAGCCAAAAAGCAAGCATAAAGCCTTTGCGGGGTAGGAGGGTTGAATGACAAATGATCTTATTTATTTATTTTTTCCCCTTCCCTACTCTCTTTTGCTCAGGCCCTGCTGGCTGCGCCCTGCTGGCTCCGCCCTGCTGGCTCCGCCCTGCTGGCTCCGCCCTGCTGGCTCCGCCCTGCTCGCTCTGGCCCATAAGTTTTTTTTTTTTTTTCCTTGTTTTTCATTATGGATTGTTGTGAGCCACCATGTGGTTGGTGGGACTTGAACTTATGACCTCTGGAAGAGCAGTCAGTGCTCTTAACTGCTGAGCAAACTCACCAGTCCCCACAACTTTGTTGTTGTTGTTGTTGTTAAAAATACAACAACTATTCTATCTTTTAAACTTATTGTTCAGATTTTTTTGTGAATTTTTTTCATGACTTGCAATAGGAAAAGCCTTTTCGGTTCATCCATGTTTATGAATGCCTCTAGCTCATTGACTTTCCCTGCTGCATTTTGTCCTATTAAATGAGATTAATCACTCTTTTCAGGTGGCTGCTGGGCATGGAATGTGTTCACTCTTGGGGGTGGACAATGTTAGTTATGAATATTCTTGTACATGTTTCATACAAATTACTTTACAAGCCAGGTACATCAGGGTATGAAAGAAAACAGCAGCATTTGGCTAGAATGAAGGTGTCATGTGGAGTCTTTATAAAAGAGAAGAGAAATTTTGAATTTGATAATTAATTTGCGTAAAACTTCTACCCAGAACTTTTAACTTTCTGTTATGGTTTTTATTTGCAGCTAAAAAAAAAAAAGCTATCATATCATTTCTCTATTTCCGTTCTTCCTGTCAGTGACTCCTATGTTCCTTCCTTGCCTCCTCACAATTTATAAATTTTTTAAAAATTATCAGATATATGATATATATGATAAGTCCTCCTACTAAGCCTGTTTATTCTTTATCTGAGAGTCGGCCAGCTGATATCCTAATTGGATAATTATAAGGAGGTTTATTTCATGAGAAAACTGATTCTGCCCCTCTCAACAACTGTTAACTGCCTATAGCTCTTCATATAGGAGTGGGCCTTGTGAGATTTGCCTCATCCATATTCACAAGTGTCATCATTGTTGAGATATTGTTTTGGCAACTATGTTGTAGATAGCTTCCCTGCCATATAGTGTCACAAAAACATCCTGACTTTTTTTCATTTTTTATTAGTTATTTTCTTTATTTACATTTCAAATGTCCTCCCCTTTGCTGGTTTCCCCACCGGAAAAAAAAAATCCCCTATTCCTTCCCCACTTGCCCTGCTCATCAACCTACCCTCTCCTGCTTCCTGGCCCTGGCATATCCCCCTAGGGCATAGATCTTTCACAAGACCAAGGGCCTCTCTTCCCATTGATGACTGACTAGGCCATCCTCTGCTATATATGCAGCTGGAGCCATGAGTCCCACCATGTGTACTTTTTGGTTGGTGGTTTAGTCCCTGGGAGCTCTGGGGGTACTAGTTAGTTCATAATGTTGTTCATCCTAAGGGGCTGCAAACCCCTTTAGCTCCTTGTGTCCTTTCTCTAGCTCCTTCATTGGGGACCCTGTGCTCAGTTCGGTGGATAGCTGTGAGCTTCCACTTCTGTATTAGTCGGGTACAGGCAGAGCATCTCAGGAGACAGCTATATCAGGCTCCTGTCAATCAGCACTTGCTGGCATCAACAATAGTGTTTGGGTTTGGTGATTGTATATGGGATGGTGTAAGATTCAGAGAGCTGAGTCTTACATCCAGGATGTTGTCCCACTCACAAAGACACAGAGACAGAGATCCCTGCAATCAGCAAGAGGTTTTTAACAATCCAGTATACTGGGGTCATTCCACATTCAGGCAAAGGCGATCCCCAGGAACAAAAGTACACAATTCTTATACCCTTCCAGAACATAGGTTTACAGCATGAGTTGGTTATCTCTCATTGGCGGAGCTCATTGTTCTTTTGAATCCATTGACCTTTGTACCCCAGGTAAGGAGATACCTTAGGCACATAGGAGGGGTGGGGGGAGACCCACCCCCTCCTGGGGACATTTTCTGGAACCGGGCATTACGGCCCGCAATTAGGGCATCTCTTGGGGATGAATGTTTGTTCAGTCAACCCACCTTAAGCTCTCTGTCTTTAGGCTTAATAGACATTCCTGCCTCCTTGGTATTTTTACGAGGTGTCCCTGTTTGCTCAAGTCTTACAATAGATCCTCAGGTGGGGAAGTCTCTGGATTGTCCTTTTTCAGCCTCTGCTCCACACTTTGTCTCTGCAACTCCTTCCATGGGTATTTTGTTCCCCCTTCTAAGAAGGATTGAAGTATCCACACTTTGGTCTTCCTTTTTCTTGAGTTTCCTGTGGTTTATGGATTACATCTTAGGTATTCCAAGCTTTTGAGCTAATATCCACTTATCAGTGAGTGCATACCATGTGTGTTCTTTTGTGATTGGGTTACCTCACTCAGGATGATATTCCCCAGATCCATTAATTTCCCTAAGAATTTCATAAATGCATTGTTTGTAATAGCTGAGTAGTACTCCATTGTGTAAATGTTCCACATTTTCTATATCCATTCCTATGTTCAGGGACATCTGGGTTTTTTCCAGCTTCTGGCTATTATAAATAAAGTTGCTATGAATGTAGTAGAACATGAGTCCTTATTACATGTTGGTGCATCTTCTGGGTATATGACCAGTAGTGGTATAGCTGGGTCCTCAGGTAGAACTATGTCCAATTTCCTGAGGAACTGCCAAACTGATTTTCAGAGTGGTTGTACCAGCTTGTAGTTCCACCAGGAATGAAGGAGTGTTCCTCTTTCTCTACAACCTTGCCAGCATCTGCTGTCACCTGAGTTTTTGATCTTAGGCATTCTGATTGGTGTGAGGTGGAATCTCAGGGTTGTTTTGATTTGCATTTCCCTGATGACTAAGGATGTTGAACATTTCCTTAAAGCATCCTGATTTTTGACTCTTTCTATTTGCTCTCCTTGATCTTCCGGGTGCCTTAGTTTAAGAGTTATGTTACAGATATATCAGTTGAGGGTGGGCATACCCACACCGTGGTCAATTGTTCTCTGTATTTTGATCAGTTGTATTTTCTGTAATAGTCTCTGCTACAAAGAGAAGCTTCGTTGATGAGGGGAGAGAGCTGGATTTATTTGTGGGTATAAGGAAAGTATTTAGAATAAAGACTGAAATTATACTGGCTTACTAAAGCAATATAGTAGAATCTCCTGTATCTTATATGACCTCATCCAGGTTTCCAGTATTATACATGACTTTCCATCTGTTGTTTCTCAGTGTGTATCTGTGCCTCTGTGTGTGTCTGTGTATATGTGTATGTATGTGTGTCTGTGTATATGTGTCTCTGTGTGAATCTGTATGTGTATTGTATTGTGTGTCTGTGTGTGTGTATATGTGTCTATGTGTGTATGTATATATGGGTGTGTCTCTCTGTCTCTGTCAATATGTGTGTGTCTGCATGTGTGTATTTCTCTTTCTCTGTCTGTCTGTCTGTCTGTCTCTGTCTGTCTCTGTATCTATGTGTGTGTGTGTGTGTGTGTGTGTGTGTGTGTGTGTGTGTGAGTTTGCCATGCTATGCATGTGAATATGAAAGAAAACCTGCTGGAGTCATTTCTGTCTTTCTACCATGTAGTCTTAGGGATGAGCTCAGGTCATGAAGCTTGCCAGTACACCTTTTTTTTTGCCTACTGAGTCATCTTTTTGACCTGGTTATAAAAATTTTAAAGCTTGAGGAGAGTCCATAAAGGAAAGCAGTGGCTGAGGCACAAACATGAGAACGAAGCATAGTAGCACATAGGTGGGTGTAGAAATGTAAAAAAATGGAGATACCCCGTAAAGATACCAGAAAGCAAGGAAGTCCACTTATCCTTAAGACAAAGGGGTTTTTAGACGAGTTTACCGAGCAAACACCCATCCTCAAGGAATGCAAGTTTCCAGGAGACATTCCCCCCCCCCCCGCGCCCCCCGCGCCCACCCCTCCTGCATGTCACAGGGGTCTTATCCTAACTGGGAGGAGAAAGGTCAATAGAAACTAAAGAACAATGAACAAGATAAAATGTAACTAGCCCATGTTGTAAGCTGTAAAACACTGTTCTGACAATGATATAAAAACTCAAGGCTTTGTTTCCTGGGGGTTGCTCTGTTCTGAGTCCTCTGTTCCCAATTACAGAGTGACCCTGGTATACCAGTTTCAATTAATAAATTAACCTCATGCTTTTGCAGGGGTCTCCTTCCTGATTCTTCGAGAGTGGGTTACCCACTCCGGTTATAACATGGGCATGAGAATTCCATAATGAAACCACTCACTTTTAAGCTAAAAAGAAATCACTCAAAAATTCAAAGCTACTTAATAACTAAAGGTTACACTTAAAAATTGAACATCTCTTCCTTCTCTCTTGTTGAAACATTTTAGGTTGAAAATAATATTATTGGATTTCAAAATCAATAACATTTTTTAATTGACTGAAGATTATGAGAAAGAAGTTCTTACTTGCTAAGTGGGTCTACATAGTCACAGCCTACACAGCCACGGAATACTAGAAGCATTCGGTTTAGACATCTAACTGAAGCATCCTTTCCAGGAAGCCTGCCTGACTTCTCCATCCCTTGCCCCTCAGCTCAGGAAGGCCATACAGACCTCCTTCTCTGAGCAGTATTACCCAGCTGGTATTTGCAAAGCAAGTTATGACTATTGTAGTGGCCAGCAGCTACGCAAATTGGGTTCCTGAAAGAGAGACAGGGGACTGGGGAAAATAGGGGAATCAGACTGGGAGAGAAATAACCAGACTAAGTCAAAAGGTTCTGATCAAGGTTCAATGTGTATTTCAGAGTCTGAGAATAAATAGGCAGGGAACCCATTCCCCAGTAAACCAGGATCTTGTGGCCTAATTAGCATCTTGTTGTTCTGTCTGGAAGGCAGGTGAAGCAGCTCAGCAGGGCGTGACTCCTATAGGGAAGTTGCAGACTTGGCTGAACAATAGACCTCACCTAAGGGGGAAGACTCCACCCTAGGTGGGCTAGCTGCTTGTGGCAAGGACAAGGTCTGGTTTAACCCTCTTGAGGCTGGGGGAGGTCACAGACTATGCTTTGGCTCAAACTGATGTTGAGTAATTATTATTATTATTATTATTTTATGAAACTAAACAGGTGACATCTGGACAATGAGAACTCTTCTGCATACACACTTATGTACAAACACTATGTTCAGGATTCACTCCTCATGGTTTCTGTATGCTAAATGTTCCTTTAATCCTGTACCTACTTTACTTTGGTACCCACAGGAGAGGCCAGAGACAGGATCAGACCAAAGAATGTCACTGGTTCGAAAGCTTGTCTGTGCATTAGACTTATCTGAGTGCATTAAAAACCACTAATGACTGCATCGTAAAGCCAGATATCCTCATTTAACTAATGTTGATTCAGCCAGGGCATTGGGCTTTCTAATACACTCCAAGTGATATCTTGGGACATATTCTTAGGAATGGTCCTTCTGGAGTAGGGTCCTGTGTTTTCATCACTTCTTAGCAGAACCTGATAATTTACAAAATGATTCCTCCTGCATACCTACCTGCAAGGCATCTGTACTCCTGCCTGCTTCTTCCCTCCCTCCCCTGGGTTGGTAACTTATTCACTTGGTAATTGTGAAATGGTATTCCTTTGTAATTTTAACTTGCATTGCCTGATCTACACTGAGCCTCTCTTGTGGGTGTTTTCCTTTTCTATTGCCTCTTGAAGGATATCTAGGAGATATCTGTTTTGGTCTTGTGCTCATTTTTTATTAGGTGTTTGTCTTTATTTCTTGACAAATCATAGGCATCCTCTCTTTTCAGATATTTATTAATCTCTTGTTTGCTCAATATGCTACAAGTATCTTCTCATATTTTGTGCCTATCTTTTCAACTTTTTTTTCTTTATTTACATTTCAAATGTTCTCCCCTTTCCTGATTTTCCCTCCAAAAAACCCCCTATTCCCTCTCCCCTTCCCCTGCCTACCAACCCACCCTCTCCTGCTTCCTGGCCCTGACATTCCCCTACACTGGGGCATAGAGCCTTCACAGAACCAAGGGCCTCTCCTCCCATTGATGACCGACTAAGCCATCCTCTGCTACATATGCAGCTGGAGCCTCAACTTATTTATTTATTTATTTATTTATTTATTTATTTATTTATTTATTTTTGGTTTTTCGAGACAGGGTTTCTCTGTATAGCCCTGGCTGTCCTGGAACTTACTCTGTAGACCAGGCTGGCATCGAACTCAGAAATCTGTCTGCCTCTGCCTCCCAAGTGCTGGGATTAAAGGCGTGCGCCACCTCCACCCAGCAACTTATTTTTTAAATAAGATTTCTTAATATTAACATTATTGAATTTGTTAACCTTTTAGAGATTTTTCCAACACAGGGACCGTAATAAATACTTCTATATTTTCTTTTAATTAAACTTTTGTCTTTGTATCTAACTTATTTATTTTAGCCTACTGTTGATGTGGTATGTGTGCTGAAGATTAAACCCAAAGCCTCATTGTGCTAAGCATGTGTTTGAACCTGGTCTTCACTAGCAGCTGACTTTTGGGTGTCTTGAGATACTAATCTTCCTTGTTCTTTCCTCTGAGAATCACCAACCACACCCAAGCCATTAATAATTTTAGCATCTCTCTCTCTCTCTCTGTTCTGCAATAGCTGGTTTCTCAACTCAAGTAATAGGACCTTGCAAATTGTGTTCCTCGTACCTGCATTACAAATTTATGCCTCAGCCATTTGATAAGAGCTATTATCTAATCCTTGTCACCATCTGGGAAGATGTAGTTTTGTCTACCTCATTTTGTAAATGTGCCCCGGCCCACAGGGCGAGTAATTAACCAGGGTCCGAAGGGGACGAAGCCTGAAAGAGATGGGCGAGAGAGAGGAACGAGGCCAAGCAAAAACGGTTGTCAAAGCCTCACTTTACTTCAGAAGGGCAGGACAATTATACTTGTAGAGCAAGGAAGCGTTAAGAGGAAGTGGGGCGGGGGGTGTACATCTGGCTTCACACCTGGCCAGAGCGGAAGCGTTGACAAAATATTTTATGGTTTTTCCGAGAACACTCCATGGTTCCTCGGAGAATAGACTGTTACTCAGATAAGGTCAAATTCTCAGGGACAACAGGGACACTCTGACCCTGACATAAATGAGAAACGAAGGCTCAGGAAGACTAAGCAGCGCTGCCCAGGATTACCCAGGCAGGGCTTAAGCACAGTCTGTCTGGACAATTTATGCTGTAGCCATTGAAAAATGTTGCCTATTTAAATGGTTACATGTTCCGAATGTTTAAGGTTCTTTATTATTAATTTTAATCATGATGTCTCCACTATATTGATGAGCTAAGTAAAAGCTAAACAGAAAGTAGTATTACAGCCTATATAGTATACCATGTATAATATATAATACAATGCATATACCTCTAAATAGTCCATGCACTGCATGTTTTAGGGAACAAAGAATAAGTCTACATGTTCTGAATATAAGCAATTATTTTAAATTATGAGTAGCCTGAATTCATAGATGTAGACTCCAGAGACATAAAGGGTTCCCTGTACATATATGAAGACATAAAATAGTTAAATTATTCCTAATGATGACTTTCAAAAACATTCTAATTTAAACCTTGATGAAATTCTATTTTAATTATTAAAAAATTCCATTTTAAATACTAAGAATATTAAGAAATTCATAAAGAGGCCTTTAAGTCTCTAGAATCATCTAAAACTGTAAACAGCTTGTCACTCAAGCTTGCAGGTCCTGCATACTTTTCAGCGGTCCCAGTTCATCTTGAGAATTGGCACTACAGTTTTAATTGTTTTGAAAACACACCACTTATCTATTCAAAATAAAGACAACAGTATAGAAGAGTTCAGACTGGGCTTGAGAAGCTGGGAAGAGGGAGATTGGGACCCCAGAGCGCTTCAAGATACCCATGTGGTTATAGATTTGGTGATTGCTGTCTGGAAGACTTGGATCCAAAGTCAGTGTCCAGGAATATCTGCCCACTTTTGTTTTATGAGGCAAGCAGGTGATTAAATCAGTAAGATACACAAGCAGAGTTTGGTTGTAGTAAATGGCTTCTCTTGTAGATTAGTAGGTACTAAACATGATTGTAATTCTAACGATCATTTTCTTAAGCACAGAAGATATTGCCAAAGGGCTCTGCAATCTCCATGTGTCCTGACTCTTTCTCAACTCCATTTTGAGCAACATTTCTTACAAATGAATAGGTAGCATGAACCCTCTGACTATAAGACCTTTTGATTTCTCAGGAAGACATTCACCCTCACTAAAGCTTGTTTTACTGACTTCAGTGTTCTGTCTTCAAGATTTAAATCACATCTAAGGAGACTGGGCTCACAGTTGTTGCTATTTTTCTTGTTTTCTGTTATTTTTTTGTTATCAGGAATTGCCTCCAGTGCTGAGAGGGCACATAGAAGTTGACTCTCCAATGCCCTTGTAAGAACAGAAACATCCAACCAGAAACAAATCCAGGCAGGTGTTGAGCATAAAATCTGGATGGAACAAAACTAAACCTTTACATGCATTACCATTCTGGAAGATATGATTAATAGAACAAGCCTTCTGTGTTCAATGTGTGAGGAGTGTTTGTCAACTGAAGTGACAAAGACCAGAAGTAAACATCTTCTTGGGGTTTTTTGTTTATTTGTTTTTGCTTTTGTTTTTTTGTTTTTTGTTTTTTAATGAGGTCAAAAAGAAATGTCTTCTTTTATGCAAAGGGAAAGGGATTTTATAGAGAAGAAATGGCACTCATCTTTGGAAATTGTAGAGTGTTGTGTGGGTAGTACAAGAGGGGATTCCTGCTCAGTATTACTAATTGGCACAAATGTGTAGATGAAGCTAATGTATTTTTTTAAATTAACATAATTGATTTGAAATGTAACAAACTGGGATTTGATATGCATGTTTTTCAGATGATTTCCCACTCAAAATATATAATTCTTATTGACACAAATGATGTGATTTGGTTTAGAAAACATAAACAGTACATCCATCAAGGCTCTTCTTCTACTCATGTCCCCAGTACATGATGACAGTCAAGGTAAAGACCAATCCAATACTACTGCTGTTCAGTATCCCTTATTGTATACTGAGGCTGGAGAGAAGGTGTAGATAAGAACAAGGTAGTGCTGTGGGAGAGGCAATTAAAGTTTCGATAAATTATGACTGGCTAAGCAGCCCAAGGCTCTCTACAGATTAGACCTAGAACCATCTGGGAACTCAGAAGAGTCAAGATGTAGTGGAAGCAGATAAGAGGTTCATGACTTGAGGTGCTCATGGCACAACACACATTATGTCTATAAAAATATTAGTCAAACATTTAGTGTTTTCCCTTTGGCATTTCACCGACATAGCAATAATTTAAAAAATTATAAAGCCATTTGCCATCGGGAATAGGTGTTCCTGAAGCAAATAAATATTCCCAGGAAGTATAACTGCTGGATAGAGGAGCCAGAAATAAAAGCTAAAAAGCTCAAGGTTTTCTGTCCCTGTCACTGGGACAGTACACTAAGTATTTTACTGCTTTGTCTTGCTTTCCGCTCATTTTGATTTAGTCTGAGAATACATACAAGGATGGTAGGTCTATTCTGGGGACCAACAAAACACATGATAAAGGTCATATTTCCCTTGCAGGTAGCTTTGAGGTCTTGGTAAGGAGAGGGAATACTATGAAGGCCAAGGAGCAGAGAAATGTCTGTGACCTAGTTATGCCTCAGTCCACAGCAGGCTGACCTCTGCAGACACGTGCGTGTCTCCCTGCTCCAGCTTAGTTCCTTTGGGTAATTTCACTTTATGACTCTTTATACTGAAGAAATGCTTGCTCCATAGTCCAGTGGCCCTTCGTGCAGAGTTGACCAACCTAATTGAAAATAATATAACAGAAAATATCAACAAACTCTTAGTTGGTTGATCAAATTTGAAGAGTAAAACATAGATCTTCCCAATTATAAAACCATTTTAAAAAACTACTCAGTTTCAAACAGCAGTAATATGATTTGATATCATTTGTACCACTTCAGCAGGCTGGTGAATACACCTTGTAATTGGTTGGAAGTGTGTGTGTGTGTATGTGAGGGGGTCAGCTTTAGGTTTAAATGCACCAGAATTTCTGGAAAAGATTTTGCTCAGTCTTGTATTATTTTAATATTCATTGCTACTTAAAATTTTAAAGCTTTTTATACCATATATATCATCCAAGATATCTTTTGATCAGATTACTGTGCCTGTGCTAAAAGATCATGTTGGAAACCAGTAACTTTGTAACAGAAGTTCTATAAAATGCCACTCTACAAGCCAAGGCCCATTGAAAGAGGCCCTGAAGCAACTTTAAATGAGTTCCCAGGGGGAAACTTCAGAAAAAATACTTAGAAACAAAGAAGTCTTAAAGGACAAATGAGCTGTACACTTGTGTATAAAGACATTTAAATATTGATTCTTCTGCCCTGCTATATTGTAGCCATCTATTATTTTTATTTGAAAAATGACTGTTGTCTCACAAAAGCTTTAAATTATTAAATTATATTAAATTATTCATATATTTATGCTTCACGCAATGCTCATACGGTTGTGCTGAAGCGTTAAGGGCAGAGCTGTCTACTTGTGCCTGATGTTGGAGTTCTTTCCTCTGGTGCTTGGGAAATGAGGTGTTTGCTGATGATCAGGGTAAGCTGAGACCAAGCCAGTGGAGATTCATTCATGGAGCCTACTCTGGCTAATGTCTTATTGAGGGGACTACTTGGTCACAGAGACTAACACATATAGGGGGAGAAGATGCAAAGACAGGAGGATGCTATCTTAACGCCAAGGAGTGAGCAAGACTCCCAGGAACCTGAGGGGGTTCTGACATAAGTTGTTCTTTTCTGATAGCAGGAAAGCAATTTGACAGAAACTTTCATCCTAGAGCATACCTATCATACCTGTCAGACAATACATATCTCTATTTGATATTTCATATGGCATCCTAAGGGAACTCACACACCAAGTGACTGACCTGAGATGAAGCAATTGCAGTTTGAGGCTGATATCACAATTATCTATCTCAATGACTGCCACGATGCCAGTGGGCTTAGTTCCTTGGGTGTACTTCCAAGAGGTAGTACTCCCTTGAAGGTTGCGGATTTGGAACAGCCCTTGCAAGGAGATTGAGGATCACCCCAACTGAGATGGCCAGGAAACTTCCCAGTGGTCGTGCTTGCAATCAATCAAAGAAAAATTGGTGTGAAAAATCAGAAGAGTTGAAACTTCTTGAAGGAGGTCAGAGGCAAAGTTTATCACTTGCACTTTTGTTGTGAGACAGGGCTGTGCAGTTACCGAAGGGCAGAGGTAGAGGCGAAGGTGAAGGCAGAGGTAGAAGTTTTGAGAGGATAAGTGAGGGGCAGAAAGTAGGGGATTATAACAGAGACAGGAAGGGATATGGAGAGAAGCGACTGAGGTTAAAGCACTGCACAGGGTCAGCACTCTAAGCAGAGCCAGGATATGACTTCAGCGGACATACACCGAGGCTACCAGAGATGCTGGGAATTCTTTCTCTGCGTGTATCCTGAGAAAATGGTATAGCCCACAGTTAGAGGGAAAGGCTCAGGTAGTCTGCACCAGGCACTTTGAGAGTCACATGTCTGGCCATTCATAAAGATGGTTTCTTAGGTAATTTTGGAAGCACAACCGAGAGTCAATTAAACTGTCAAGATTTCTGTTTGCTATGAGGCTTTTGTTTTCTTCTTTTCACTGAGCAAAAGTGCCTAATGATGACACTGCACAGAATACAAAAGAGAGCTAAGCAACATTATTGAGAAACAAATGCTACCTTAGTCTTTCAAGAGCTATGCAGGAAAAAAAAAAGCTTTGACTGTATTTCTGCAGCCTGTTTCATCCCCACCTCAATTGCTATACAACAAATGTGGAATGAAGCAGAGGTGGTGGTGAGCAAGGGGAGGTTGTAGGGAACAAGCCATTGGATATCTTTAGGATGGTTCTAACAACAAGCACAGAGGCTGGAGAGATATCTCAACAGCGAAGAGCCCTGGCTGCTCTTCTGGAGGACCTGCGTTTAATTCGCAGTACCCACACAGAGGCTCACAACCATCTGTAACTCCAGTTCTAGGGGATTAATAGGCCTCTCTTGTCGGGAGCCATAATGGGACAAGCTAATAACTAGCAGGTGATCATCCTGAAAAGGCCTGCTTCAGATTATTATATAATCTGCGACAGGTGCACCCTTATTAAGCTGTAAGGGATTCATTTTAGGAAAGATTCATGATATTAATATGCTTTTCCTGTTATTATTAAGCATCTATAACAATCACTAAGTAATAGCACACCTCCTTGGAGTAGATCTCTATAGATCCACGAAGATGTATTGTCTTGTAGCAATGCTATATAGACAAATTGATGACTTAAGTCTTAATGATGATCCTGTAAGAATTCCTAAAATTATATCTGTGATTATTAAGCTCTTTTATAATGAGACTGCTACTAGGTCCTTTTCTGATAGTCAAAACTACAATGAGAACTCTGTCAGTCTCCCAAGTGTTACCAGTTAATTGCTCTTAGATAGTAACCAGACTTTCTCCTATTCAGAGCACATTCCAAGTAGCAGACTCTGTAAGGGGCATACCTTTTCCTCCATTCTCCGTAAACCAGTTTTTAATCTCTAACCCTACCTTCTCCCATGTATCCATATCTAAACTTCCCCTTTGTGAGAACCAGGGACTGACTGACTGTACAAACTGAAGAAAGTTCAGTCAGCTGGCTAGTGGTAACTTTAATGCCCTTTTTCTTAAAAACATGTTTAATAACATCTGTAAAGAACTCTCTGTCTGTAGGTTCACTTTCTCCCATCCTGAAAGATACCCACGAAATGCACACAACCCAGAACTGATGGCTTCTGACTTAAGGTGGGAGCTGATAGTTTCCAGCAGAACTGATGGCACCTAGTTTCAGCCTCTGCTGATGGCAGCAGACAATAAGAGCCAGAGCTGAGAGATCCTGGCTTAACGTGGGCACTGATGGTACCCAACCAGGTGCTGATGGCACCTACTATCCGCCTCTGCTGGTGGCAGCAGGGAATTTAACTATTTTTCACCTTCCATAACTGTGCACTCCTTGTCCAACAGGTTTACAAGACCCAGCTAAGAGTCCTATTTGTGTCCACTTACCTTATTCAAGGTCCCTGTTTGGGTGCCAATTAAGAATGACAGGAACCTCCCAGCCTGGGGCAGGTAGTGGTGGAGTCACAGAGTAGGACTGTGGTGATGGCGTTAAAGTCTGAGGGTCTCAGGGCTTTCTAGCCTTCTAATTGTATTGAAATGCTGATGATAACTTCTAAAATGTCCTAAAAACTTCCTTGTTTTTTCTCAGGGTAAAAGACTGCTGGCTTAGGTGATTAACACCTGTAGCCTACCAAGGGAGGATTAAGTAATGTGGCCTTTGTTCTATCTCAGCAGGAACTGGTAGGCTCTAACTTTCAACCTGCTAATTCCTGCGGATTCCTGCTAGGAAGTCGCAGGAAGAAAATGGGGCACTTAGAGAAGTGGTTATAGAATTTATTACTAAGTTGTAAAAAGTTTCCTATGAAAGCTATCTAAGGAGAAAAGTGGAAAGATTCTAAGCAGGGGAAAGGAAAAAATTATTTTAAGTGGGGAAAAGGAAAAAAATTCTAGTCTAAGTGGGGAAAAGCAAAAAATTCTCCTCTATAGATTCTTCTCATCTCTTTGTTCTCAGTACACATACATCTTTCAGAATACATGATCACATGTTACAAAGTTCATCACAAATTCACACAAAAATCAAATCATAAACTGAAATAGAAGTTTACAACAGAGAATGTTTACATGCATATCCATTAGGAGTAATTATCTGGTTAAACATCCATCACCTGTCTCAGCTCCACAGACTCACTAAAAGTTTAAAACCATAACTAAGTTATTAGTGAAGTATAGATAAACCAAGTCAATATTTTATCGTCTGTCCTAGCACCTATAATAAATCATTAGTTCCCTTTTTATGACCTTTGGTTAATTGTTTTACAACCCCTTGGAATGTGCTCTGAGTAGGAGAAAGTCTAGTTACTATCTAAGATCAACTAACTGTTGACTCTTGAGAGACTGGCAGAGTTTTCATTGCAGTTTTGGCTATCAGAAAAGGACTTAATAGCAGTCTTGTTATAAAAGGGTTTAATAATCATAGATAAAATTTTAGGAATTCTGTTTTTTTTTTGTTTGTTTGTTTTTTGTTTTTGTTTTTTGTTTTGTTTTTTTCAAGATAGGATTTCTCTGTGTAGTCCTGGCTGTCCTGGAACTCACTCTGTAGACCAGGCTGGCCTTGAACTCAGAAATCTGCCTGCCTCTGCCTCCCAAGTGCTGGGATTAGTGCTCCAATACTGCCTAGCTTTAGGAATTTTTACAGGATCATCATTAAGACTTAAGTCATCAATTTGTCTATATAGCGTCACTACAAGACAGTACATCTTCGTGGATCTGCAGAAATCTGCTCTAAAGGGGTGTGCTAATGCTTAGTGATTGTTATATATGTTTAATAATAACAGGAAAAGCACATTAATAGCAGGAATATTTCCTAAAATGAATCCTTTAAACCCTTGCTTAATAATGGCATAACGGTTGCAGATTATATAATAATCCGAAGCAGGCCAGTTCAGGATGATCACCTGCTAGTTATTAACTTGTCTCATTATGGCTCCTGACACTCTCTAGCTCTGCAGGAATCAAGCAAGCATGTGGTACATAGATTACATGCAGGCAAAACAATTAAACATATAAAGTAACTAAATAAATAAACTTAAAATAATAAACTAATGACAAGAGTAGCAACAGCTGTGGAATCACTACTATTTATTGAGAATTTGTATGTAAGCTGGAGACTAAATATGTTTAGTCCTACAGTTATCATGCAAAGGAACAATAGCATGTTCCTTTCTTATAATTACAAACCAATGTCCCCCTCAATTTAAAGTTAAACGTTTCCAGAATCATACAAATAGTTAAGAGTACTTTATCATATTAAAATCAGTATATAAGGAGTAAAACATACCGTCACTCTCAGATTTCTCATTCTAAGTGAAGCAATTTTATCGAGATGACTTTGTTGTTCCTTGCTGTGTTCTGAGACAGCAGGGGAGGAAACATTGCTGTGAAGGCAGACAACACAAGACAACTAGCTTCCCCCCAAAGGAGGCCTTCTGGAAGGAAGTGGCTGTGAAATGAAATCAGAAGCAAAGTTGGTTGTGCATGTTTCTCACTGGAGAGATTGCTCTGAAGGAGACTCCCTTGATATGTGTCAGGGAAACCATCAGTAGAAATGACTTGGACGACTTATTCCTACTATGAGTTGTTCCTGCAAATTGAAATTCTGAAGACAGGAGGACATTTCAGAAATGACCTGTTTACCTTTTATGTGTTCATATTGCAAAGGGACAATTCTTTATCAAACACTTTATGAGGCTTGTTTGCTGCCATGCTTTCTTTCTTGGTCCATTCTTCAGGTGCCAAGTGCTGGCCAGAATTCCATGGTGTGTGAGCGTAGTTGAACATTTTTCTTTGGTTAGTACAGGAGTGCATGGGAAGGTGTGGAATCTGGCTGTATGTTTTCCAATATAGACATACATGTTCTGTGAAGTCAGAATTATATTGAACAATTAGGCTGGTAGTTGAGTGATCTGTAGGATGAAACCAAGATTAAAGCAGGCCTTGAGGGGCAGAGTGATACTGTTGAGGGCTAATTTGGCATAGGTCAGTGGTGAGACCCCAGGGATTACAGCTTGAGGGGGCTGCAACAGTGGTTGTCAGAGGGCCAGAGGAGGGTAGAAAGGTATAGACCTATGCCAATGTCCTTTGCGTCCTTTGCACAATGCTCAACTCCTTCTGTGGCCGGACTTGGGCCACTCTATGGTCACCATTGTTCTGTGTGTGCTGGAATAGTCTCCCAATTTTGTGAAGTTACACCAAATTTGGTGGCCCAAAGAAAACAGAAATTTACTCTTGTACAATTCTAGAACCCAAAGCTAAAGGCAAGCTCCTTCCGTTGTTGCTGCTGCTGTGCCCCACAAGCATTCCATTCCTTGCTTCTTTCAGTCTTTGGGCCTGAGGATGCTTGTGGGCTTTCTTGACTATTTTTTTCCACCCGCCTCCATGGTCCCAGTCTCAAGTCTTCTTCTTTATGTCTTTTTCTTTACTGTCTCTGGGTTTAGGGTTACCTTAATAACTCCAAATGGCACAGTTTTTTAATTTCTACAAATATTCCTTTTGGAAATAAGTTTATGTATATTTTACAAATTAGGAAGTGGATATACTCTTTGGGACCTCTATTCAACCTTCTATAATTGTATAGAGAATCAGAATTTATGAGGACTTTCATCTTTGTTGACTTTTTTTTTTAAATGCTTATCTTCAAAGCTCTGTGTCACACATATTGCCTGGACTTGAATTTGTGTTTGTGTTTGGAAAGCCACCATGCCAACCTCCAAGAAGACTGTTGAACTCGGCTATGGCCTGGGGTGATTTTCCTTTTAGCTGATTTCTCAAACTAGTATATTTCGTCCTTTCTACACATCCTTCATCTTGCCAAGGATAAATTAGACTAAAGGTCTATGGAAAACTCAGGCAGAAACTAGGGAAATGCTTCAGTTGGTAAAATGGTTACAACCCAAGCACAAGGACTTAAGTTAGCTCTCCAGCACCTATTAGAAAAGCTAGATTTAGCAGTGCCTATAATTCCCAGTGCTGTGGGGGAGGTTGGGGAGTGAAGACAGGCAGCTCTGCGGAGCTTTGTGGGCAGCCTGAAGAGTTAAACAGGTGAACTTTTCGTTTACTGAGAGACTCTGTTTCAACAAATAAGGTAGACAGAGCTAGAGGCTATGAGCCTGTTGCTGAAGGCACTACACACCTTGGTTGTACAATATAGATAAACCAAGTTAGAGCTGAGCTGGAAGCTTCCTGTTGGCCAACTAGCCCTCGAGGTGCTGGAAATTTTTTTTTGCAGACTGCTGAGAGAAGCAAGGTATTGGTAGTCTTAACCAGCCCCTATGAACTATGGAGACTAACTCATCAGGTAAGATGTGCGCATACGTGCACAAAGGAGCAATACAGTTGTATAGGTGACCAAATGCTTTCTAATTTGCAAGGCCCACTTTACAGGAGACAATCCAGTTCTTGTACTAGAAACCTGGTTAAAAAAAACCTTGATAGGGGAAGTTCCAGGCTCTAGGATTAACTTAGTCTATGGTTTAATTGAATTGACACAATGTCAAGCTGCCTGGTCAACATTTGTTTATATTCCCAGACAAATGCTTCTGTCAGTCTTAATCAGAAAGAAGCCTTTCTTTCCAGTGAATAATCACTAATGCAGAGGTTCACAGGTGGGCAAGGTATCAAGCACGAGGGAAGTGTCCTCTCTCCCCCCACCCCCCACGTAAGACATTTATTCCAACCTACCAAGGTTCAGTATGCAGGTTAGTTCCCGCCCTTCCCGGTCAAGTTGATACAAGGAAGAGTCATCTGTGAAGGGGAATCTCAACTCAGAAAAGGCTTTCATCCGATTGGTCTGTAGCATATCTGTGAGGCATTATCTTGATTAATGATGAGGGAGGGTTGAGGCCACTGTGTGCTGTGCCACCCCTAAGCAGGTTACTGGGTTGTATTAAAAAAGCAAGTGGCCTGGCAGTGGTGGCGCATGCCTTTAATCTCAGCACTTGGGAGGCAGAGGCAGGCAGATTTCTGAGTTCGAGGCCAGCCTGGTCTACAGAGCGAGTTCCAGGAAAGCCAGGGCTATACAGAGAAACCCTGTCTCGAAAAACCAAATCAACCAACCAACCAAACAAACAAACAAAAAAACCCAATGACTATGTTGTGGAAGTGTAAACCAAATAAGGTTTTTTTCTCTCCAAGTTGCTTTTGGTCACAGTACTTATCATAGCAACAGAAAACAAACTAGGACACCTTGTCGAAGGGGTGATAGAAAGAACAAAAGGTAGAAGCTAGAGTAGGGCTGAGAATGTCTTCTGCTGGGAGAGACACAGTGGTCCAAGTTTCAGAATCTCAGTGGCTGTTGATACTTGCCCACCATTTATCATGACAATGGGCGTGTCAATAGGATTGGAAGGAAAGGGGCTGGGGGCTCTACCTACTGTTGAACTAATTCAGGGAGAGTAAGTCATAGCTTTCATTATGAATCCATTGATGATCTACTAGGCTCTAACAGATAGTTCCATAAAGGCCACACATATGGTTTTGGTTAAATGGAATGAGTGACAAGACCAAACCAAAAGCCATGAATTTGAGAAGGGGACTGTAGAGAGGTGGCTGATATGGATGGAAAGAAGAAAATGTGGGTTTTGAAGACAGTAACTACAATGCATTAGATATGTGTTATATTGTTAAAAAACAAAAGTAATTTTTAAAAAGTGAAAGACATCTTTTAAAAAAATGAAGAGTGTCTAAGCAAGATACCTTAACTCAATTTCTGTCCTTCACATGCATATACACATATATACTGTGAACACATGAGTGTGCAAACAGACACACACACACACACACACACACATACACACACACACACACACACACACTAATGAAAGGCAAAGCTGGGCATAGTGATTCAAGCCTGTAATCCTAGTACTTAATTCAAGGGTAGCCTGGGCACCATAATGAGTTGCAAGTTTTTTCTTTTTCTTTTTTCTTTTCTTTTTTTTTTTTTTTTTTTTTTTTTTTTTTTTTTTTTGAGACAGGATTTCTCTGTGTAGCCTTGGCTGTCCTGGAACTCACTCTGTAGACCAGGATGGCCTTGAACTCAGAAATCCGCCTGCCTCTGCCTCCCAAGTGCTGGGATTAAAGGCGTGCGCCACCACCGCCCAGCGGGTTGCAAGTTTTTTTCAAACAAATATGACCTCCTTTACCCTGGACTCATGACAGATTCATGTCATGTGTCACACAATGACATGTGTGCTGGGTACAGGACAGTGCTTCTATAGTTGTTTTATTGTCTACTGACATCATAGCCATATTTTGTTAATGTGAATGCACTCTGCAATGTTCATACAATGGCAAAATCATTTGCTGGTGCACTTCTCACAGCATACACCTGTCAAGTTACATGTAGCTACATTAATGATCTATCATGCTTATCAAACCAGAGAGAAACATTTTATGTGTCAGCCTGACTGGTCTATGGGATATCCATATATCAAATTAAACACTTTTTTAGGGGTGTGTCTGGGAATGTTTTCAGGAGAAGTTAGAATTTGAATCAGGGCACTGGAGAATCAGATGGCCTTCTTCCAATACGCTGGAGGTTGCTGGAGGAGTGTTGTTTCTTTCCCCTCTCTGCCTGTCTGCTAGAGCTGCTGGCAGTCTTTTGCCCTTAGTGATCCTGAATCTAAAACTTAGTCTGGTGTTGACATCAGCTCATCAGCTTTGAGTTGCTTTTGTGAGTGTCCTTGTTACAAATGATAGATGATGAGATATTGGACTTTGTGGATGTGGATCAATACATCACAATAAACCATCACACAGGCACACTCAACTCTTTATTTCTTCTTTGTGAAATCTGGTTGATGTAGAACCTTGGGTTCTACGTCTGCATTCAGTCTTTTGGGCAGACACTGGTGTAGGTTATATAGATGTTGCACATGAGGTGAAAGCCCTACTCCATAATTGACTCAAAACAAATCAGAAAACTGTTCAGGGAGCATGAGATAATTGAAATATGGTTCTCTGTCCAGTGTCTATCTCAGCAGCTTACTTCCTGTCTTAAAATTACCTAGATCCTTAACCTCTTAGTTATGATTTTTTTCATCCCAAATACACCTAACAAGTAACCTAATATTTTTTTAAATACTTTTAACTGCTCCCTAGACTATACAGACTCATGAAATCTGCCATCCTGCTAATGTGACTTATAACACTGGATAGCCATTGTGTTCAGTAGCTTTGAGGCCCATCTGTTAGCTCATATAAAACAGAATTCATATCAAATGAGATTTAGAAAACATCATCACCGACCTAATTGAACATCATTTGATGGAAGAAAAAAAACCATATGCTGGCAATTTTGCTTCAGATTCTTGCCTTGAGGCTGTTTGGGTTCTAGAGGAGAGCGGGCCCCTTCTCCAGACCTTACTGTACAGCTGCCCTAGTGGCACTCCTCACACCTCTAGCTTTTGGGAGTAGCTGTCATCTGAGGGATGAGTTGCTGAGATGTTCCTTCCTTACAATAGACATTTGAATTTCCCTATTCAGGCCGATTGGTTTTTTTTGTTGTTGTTTTTTGTTTTGTTTTTTTTTCGAGGCAAGGTTTCTTTGTATGGTCCTGACTGTCCTGGAACTCACTCTGTAGACCAGGCTGGCCTTGAACTCAGAAAATCCAATTGCCTCTGCCTCTCAAATGCTGGGATTAAAGACACACGCCACCACCACCCGGCCTGAGTAGACCATTTTCGTCTCTTCTTTGATTTCTTTCTATTGCCAAGATGTAGACCTCAGCATGTAGGCCCCAACACTGGCCCAAACAAGAACAAAGACCTGATCCATCAAAGACCTAGTCCAGGGTTCCAGAAAAATATACTAACCTTGCTTTCTGGCTTCTATAGCTCTGCTTCTTGCTGATTAAGTGTGACAACTAGGATATGGGTTTTGTGCATACATAAAAAAGAGCTGTAAGGTTCAGAGCAGCATAATTTGGGCAAGCTCCCCATGCAGCTACTGGCTGGCAGTAAAGACTTTTTGTCTTAAGAATGTCTGTGTGGTGGTCTTGTAAGACTCTGTCGAGCCTTAGCTTACCAGAGACCCCCTGAGTGAACTACGTGAAGCCTGGATCGATGCAAAAAGCAAGAGGATTTTTATTGTTCCAGTGCACTGGGGTTGTCCCAGATCCAAAAGAGAGGCAGTGACCCCACACAGCTTGTTTAGTGAGCTTTTATACACTTTGTAGGGCAGCAGCCTTTAGGCACGATGTGATTGGCAGAGCAGTGTTACTTTCTTTTTAAACTGTTTGGTCTTCAGGGAATGATTTGGCAAGAACTTCCCTTATCTGAAGGTGGGCAATGGTCTGTCAGGCAGAATGTGTCCCTACCCGAAGGTCAGCTCCTACTCTGTGGTCTGAGGAATGTTAATTAGCCTCTCCCTTCTGGAGGGGCAAGTGTTCCATGACCTTCCCAAAGTTCCTGAGCTGACCTTATCAAGCTTGAAGGAAATTCCTGGCCTCCTGATGTTTTTCTGAGATGTTCCTGTTTACTCCGTTCTCACAGTCTCTGGTGGGTTACCTCACAACAGAAGTGGGGACACGCTCCTAAAGCTAACTGTCCAACAGGATCTCTGTGACATCCTCTGGTGTGGCTCTCTTCTGAGTATCTTATTTTTTTTGTTTGGCTCCCTTTCTTCAGGGGCATATCATCACTGATGTATCCTTTTCCTTGCTCTCTGCTGACTTTGGCTATTGAATATCCACGGTCCTAATATTCCATCTTGGTTTAGATTTCAATCAATTGAAACGTAATCCTTAATACTATTAGCTGAGAGAAAGAGCATCAAATATTAATCCTTCAGGGACAGTGTACTTTGCAGAAGACTCTGGAAAGGCAAAAAGATTTTCATAGCTTTAAAATTCTCTCTAACAATGGAAGTGAAAGCAGGGTGATAGGGAAGATAGTTTTGAAACAGGGGAGCAGCCAATTCAGTACTTCAGAAAAAGCAGACTCCAAGTGAAGTACATTGGGAATATATGGTCTGCAGGCAAGTTGGGGTCAATTAGGCTACAGTCAGCAGGCGATTTGAGGTGCATCAAATACATTCAATGCATTTCAAATGATTTCCTGCATTTTCTAAGTTTATTTTGTTTGAGTTCAGTGCTAATGCCTAAGAGGTTAAATTGCTGCAGTGACCAGGTAAGAGGCAAGATCAGAGTAGGAGAAAATCAGATCTGGCCATATAAGGATTTGGCGGTTTCCTGGGAAATACAGTGGGCTGATCCAAAACTGAGTAAATGAGCCAACCTCAATGTAGAGTTGCTGAGTTAGCAAAAACCTACCAGATCGAGTCAAATCCGAAGTGTTTTAGGTTTAGACAAGCAGACTCTAAGCGCTCACCCATGAGAGCAAATAGAAAGCTGAATATTTTTTATTACCAGTGAGGATTTCCAAATCTGTATCCCGCAGGAGTGAGAGCAGCCTTTCCTCCCCTTAGAGTTCAGTTCAGAAATTAACTATTTCCCCTGAAATCGAAATTGGAAGAGCTTCCCTGAGCAGAAAGCAATTTTGTTCCCCTCTTATTTTTTTTCCTAAGTGTAGGTTAGCTTGAAGCTTGGTGATGCCCTGCTCAGTGGAGATGCTCCGGGCTGACCTGTTCTCCTGAGCAATGTCACCTTACAGATGAATTGGAGACTCTGAATCAGGGGATAAAAGCTGTCTTGGAGCTTGGCATTTTCTTAGCTTATCACACTGAGTTTTTGGCAAGTCCTTCAAACTTTAAGTGCTTCCAATTTTCCCTAATATAATTTACCTTGTCATGTCCTCCAGGGGTGGTGAGTGAAGGTTAATGAGATGGTGCAGCGGCTTTGATATCCTGGAGAGGATACACATACACATATATCAACCAATGGTGAGATATGGGTAACTTTTAAAATGGGAAGGAGCTGTCATTAATGCAGCAAGGTATGCACACTGACCATGCTGTTACTAGGTCAACCTTATTACATGCCTGGCCCTAAGAGACATTCTAATGCATATGGAAACGAGAGGAAGGTTGTGCTGCCTACTTTATGCATAGTTATTTACCCTACAACAGACCTCATGATGCCATTCTCTTGCTTCAGGAATGAATTATATGTCAGAAAGTCAAATTTGTGTTTTGGTCTTTGTTTTCTATTCCCAGCTAACCTTATAACCACACA
>JADRCD010214503.1:0-13786 GCA_019843815.1 Montemys delectorum | reverse complement strand
CAAGCAAGCAAGCAAGCAAGCAAGCAAGCAAGCAAGCAAGCAAGCAAGCAAGCAAGCAAGCTAGCCAGCCAACCAACAATCCCCTTGATCTTAATTAAAAGACAGTTGGGTAAATTAATTAAACCCATGAGCACCAAGATGGTGAATGTACGGCAAGGCACATAATCTATAAGGCAATCCTCTGAGTCCATCCTGATGCTCTGTAGTAGATGCAAATGGCTGTCTCTGCATTTCCCCTCATCATTCCACTGGAGGAACGAAGCAGTAGACTTCTGGGTGCATGGGGAGGACATGCTACTGCTGTGTATAAAGTCTGGGTACTAAGTACATGAAAGCAGAAGCACATTGCATTCAATTAATACAGAAACAATATGGGTAACAGTAAACCCGAATAAGGGGAAAAGAATTAGTTAATCATGAAATTGTGACAGATGGCTAGGTATATACTGCTGAAAAACTGTACACAATTATGCCCTACATTGGGTATGTTTTCATACACTGACGTCATAGTTCAAACATAAGCATTTGCTTTTATTGTGCCCAATAAACATATTCAGTACACTATGTGAAGCCATTCTAACTGAGATTAATGCACAGTGCCAGCTCAGTGTGATTGGGGCTTCCCGATGGCTTTTATGCATTGGCTTCAATATGTTAGAAAGCAAACGTCTATTATTTTCATTAGTTGACTGAGTGAAACATGTTTGTAAATGCTAATAATCAACATGAGTTGAACAACAACAAAAAACATGTCCCTAAAATTAAGATTTACACTCAAATCCAAAATTCGCATTCTATTCTTAATATGAGTAAAAATGGTCATTGTAATAAAATTGCATTTGTGTGATTATATGAATCAAAGCCAATTAAATGCTTAATGATATATATTGATTGAGCTTTTTGTAGAGGTGTTTGTAACAGTGTGGATGTGGAAAAATATTAAAGAGAATAATGAAAAGTGGGAAAACAGTATATCTATTGCTCTTTTTTTCTTTAGATTTTTATTTGTGTCCTGGCTCAAGGTAAAGCTTCACACCAGGTATTTTTACACATCTCTCAGAACCCCTGTTTTCCTATCTTGAAGGTAGGTTTGTTAAATGAGAGCTTTAAGTTTCCCCTGATGTCTACTAGGGTCTGATGTACTATATAATGGCATTTGGTACTATATAGCAATGGTACTATATTTGGGGACTGAAAATGTATTAGTATCTAAAATTTTAGCTCAAAGTAAGAAATGGATTAGAAAAATAATTGAAAGAAGTCATTTTTTTCATGTCAAGAATAAAGTTTTTATGTCTTAATAGAATCAAGTATAATTGTACTTCATTATGTCTACCACCATTCCCGTTTTTCTTCCCTTTAGCGTATCTACTATAAGTGGATGTACTCAGCCTGAGATACACCTCACTAGAACACCTGCCTGTCATGGTTTCCTCAGAAACTATTAAAATGACCATAACTATCATGCGTTAGACAATAGCTGCATAATTCGCTTAATGCTCCTAATGACTCTATGATATATTGCTATTTGTCTTCTCCATCTTACTGTGTGACAGTACATAAGCTAATTACGTTTCCGCTATGTGTACTTATAAACTGCAAAGCCAGTCCTCAAATTGGTTCTGGAGACCATACTTCATAGTGTTCTGATGTCCATGACCTAAATATACTTGAGTCCTAGCATATATCCTGAAATGGTAAGTTGATGAATTCAGATAGCTATATGTAAGAACATGGGAAAGAGATTCACTAAATGGAATCTAATAATGATGATCATGATTTGAAATTGGCTAGAAGATAAACTATCAATAAGAACATTTTCCTAAGTCATTACTTTATGGATAATTATATAAATGCTAAAGTGCGAATTGCAGACATATATATATATCATATATATATATATATGATATATATATATCAGTGGTCAAAGTCTTAACTTTTCAGGAAGTCCCTGGTGAGCATTAGCTACAGGCTACCCAGTAAAACATCACAGTTCTTACCACTGAAGGACTTATGGGACCAGCAACATTAACTCGCAAAGCTAGTATTTATTATGCAAGCTTTGTGTCACAAGGCCCAAGCAACCTCACAAGGGTGGGAGGAAAGAACTAAATGGACTCCACAAGGTTGACCTCTAACTTGTACACATGTTTTATGGTGCGCGTATGTTCTGCCCACATCGTATACTGAAATACATAGACAAAATTATAGCAATAAAATTTAATAATATTACAGTCATCATCATCATCATTGCCTTGGGCACTTTATGTAGTTTAACAGATATTTCTATGTTATGTTAGAAGCTACCAAAATGGTCACTTGCTCTCAATGGATCTTGTGGAAACCAACGTGTAGCACAGGACAAGGTCCTACTCACATCCAATACTCTTAGAATCTTCAAGTTCTTTCTCTATCATTCCTCCATATCCTAATGTACAACTGTATGTCTAAAACTCCTTATTCAAATTTCCTCAACACTAAAGGTTCCTCTTTATTCTAGTGTAGATTTTACCAACTTCATAGATGTGTATTTAACAGTATTTTCATTTCTGCATGACCATTATTAACTCTTCCATCCTAATGAGGTTTATGATGAGAAAAACTTTACCCTTAAGATTCTGTGACTTTTATCCAGTAAATTCTGTCTGAGCAGCTAGACAGACTAAGCCTTCTGAGATTATAATGACCTCAAAGAAGATAGTGTGGCTCTGAAGCAACATGAGGCTGTGTTTCCTACTAAGTGTTGCTCATTTCTCTCCACGGTACTTAGCTCTTCTTACCTGTTATGTATGGATTTCATCAGAAGTTATAATACAAGAGACCTGTTGTGGAATACAAAAATAAATCTAGATTTATTTTACACCAAGTTAGCAATGATTTCTTTCTGAAAGGGAACTTTTTCTAGCAATGTACCAACTAATAACATATTTAATAAAATTTGCAATTGCTCATAGAAAATATTATTACCATAGTATAAATACAATATATATACTATATATATTATATATATATAAAATGTATTACTTGAGTCAAAGGACTATTGGTTAGCATCTTTGAAGCCGGAGATGTCTTCTTTCTTCTCTGTAGATACCCTATTTTTAAACGTGGAGTCCTGTTGATAGATCTCACGGATAATGCTCAGTATTGATTTTGCGTATTCTTATCTGTGAGAAAGTACAGGCTGTGTGAGGATACTCCACAATCTAAAATGAGCCTGCTGGCAAAGGAATCTGAGCATGAGTAGAATGGAAGAACAGGAACTGTCAAGGCACTCCAGTGCTGGTGGCTTCCCCTGGTGGCTTAGGCTATTTTGATGTGAGAGAGTGGTCTGCTCTAAAGGTCCCGCTGAGTTTGTTGATGGGTCCCTTTGGGAAATCTCCAGAAACAAGAACATGCATATCAACTGCAATGTTTTACATTTTGAAAGAAAAACATGATTCTTTTCCTGCTTGTGACAATTGTGATTTTTGCCCCAGAGATGTGAAGCTTTGAGTATGAATACTTGGGAAGTCACACAACATCTCCTACTGCTCAAATTCTGGCTATCTTCCATGCACATCAATAGGGTTCGCATATTAGTATTATTTTACATTTCAAATAGAAATGGTTGAATAGAAAATATACCAAGATAAAAGATATTATAAATCATCAGTGAGTGATTCATTTAACAAGAAAGGTAGTGCCAGATGAAAGTGAGGTGGTTCTCTCTCTCTCTCTCTCTCTCTCTCTCTCTCTCTCTCTCTCTCTCTCTCTGTCTC
This sequence comes from Montemys delectorum, assembly GCA_019843815.1. Taxonomy (NCBI): domain Eukaryota; kingdom Metazoa; phylum Chordata; class Mammalia; order Rodentia; family Muridae; genus Montemys; species Montemys delectorum. The sequence goes on along the minus strand of JADRCD010214503.1, from coordinate 10,028 downwards.
TGTGTGTGTGTGTGTGTGTGTGTCCTTTTTTCTTTCTCTTTCCCTGAGAATGATGAATCTGGGACTACTCTTTAATAAATAAAACAGATGATTCTGCCCTTATATAAAATGGTTTCATCCTATATATTTCAAACCATCTCTAGTATCATCAAAATGCTCAATATACTGAAAATGCAGCCTGTTTATTGAACATACATAGTTTTGAAATTTCCACTGTGTGTTTGATTGGACACAGACAGAGAGCCAACTTTCCAAGCAAATTATCTTATCTGTGTTTACTATTATCTCTGTAGACATTCTAACCGTTGTCTCCTTCATCTGACTGAAGTTCCTATAGTACTCTTGTCAGACTCCCACTTGATCTCTCCTGCCCCAATAGTGGCTCTGTGTTTTGGGCATTGCTATACTCCAAAATACAGAGTATGGAGAAGGAACAAGTAAAGACCAAAGAGGAGATGAAAGGAGGAATTGCAAAGCAGGAAGCAAGAGACTGAAGGAGCAGTACAATTTTGCATATAGTTTTTCTAAATTATTTCAAAGGAAGCCAGTATGAGTATTAAATCAAAGTCATACATTGTATCATAAAAATGTTTCTGGTCTGCAAACAGTTCATGGAATAAAATTGTTTGCTGTCAACAAAAAAAAGCAGAAAATACAAATAGACTTTAAAAAGGCAAAGGATCATTAAAAAGGTATTTATTCCCTTTTTATTTGTATTGATAAAAGAGAGAAAGTTCCATGAGATTCTAAGAGTAGCTAAAGGGGACTACAATGTGAATACTCCATATTATATTCATTGATACACATATTATTTTAAATATAAACATGAGTCATAGCTAAAGGCAATAGAAACTGTACCTGGTTGTTTAGTGTGTTAAATAGCCTGCTTTAAATAAAACATCTTTGATCATTCCATGATTGGAAACAAAAGATTAAAGGGAATCCATGAATGGATTGGTCTTGTGATTTTTCAAAGAATCACTGTGTCATGTGTTTTTATAAAGTGTGTTCATTTAGGGAAATTACAAAAAATTTTAGAACAGAAACTATCAAATCATGAGAGACATGTGTCACAGAACATAAGATGATCGAGCTGAACTCAGCACCAGCTAGAGTAAGAGTCACATAATCTCATTAATAATGAGAAGATGCAAAGCTATGATCACACGGAATTTATGCTAGCCTGAAATGAGAGAATTAATCGATGACAACTTTCATTCTTACATCTCTAAAGAGCACTTTAAAACAAGGCCTTATTCTTTTTCTTCTTATACTCCAAGGGTGAAGTCATGTATGCATACTCCTACACAGCGACATACTCAGCAGCTTTCCCTTAAAAATTAAGTTTCTGTTTCTTGTTGTTGTTTTTTGTTTTTTGTTTTGGAGGGGGAACTGGGAAATATGACATGTAAATAAAAAATGTCTAATAAAAGAAAAAAGAAAAAAGCATTAAAAAATTTAAAAAAAATTAGGTTTCTGACTTTTTTAAGGATTTATTTCTGAAGATCATTAAAGGGGAAACAAACAACTTTTGCTGACTTACCACACTTTTATCATTATATAGAATTATATAGAATTATATACTGCATCAACTCATCTTTTTCTCAATGGGCATTTATGGTCCCTGGTGATAACTGCAGCAGCTCATGCTTTGAGTGGTTCTCTGTGCCAGATGCTGTTATATGAGTATGAAATAGGCTAGAACACTTAATGTCGTGTCAACTATTTTTTAGGTTCCTGGTGTAAATCTCACTTTTCTGAGAATCACACTGTAGCTCAGTATATTGCTCGTGCTTGAATAAGTAGAAAAATCTAAGTCAGTATGGCCCCTGAACACCAGGATCTGAGGCTGGAGAAATCAAAGTGATCAACAGAAAGTATTCAATTGAGTAATTCAGGAGGGAGGTAATTATTAATTACTAATGTTAAATAATAATTTGAATAGTTTGGTAAGGTGGTTGCCGTGTGTTTCCCCTCAACTCCTTATGGTGGTATCTTAATAATGCTCTCTAATGAAATTAAATGACTTAGAGATGGTCTTTATTTCATTCCTACTAACTTCTAGATTATCTGTAATGTTTCTACATTATACTTGGTAGTAGTAAGAGCAATGAAAACTCACTGAAATTTTTTCCTACCTCCTTGGAAACATTTCAAAATATCCAATGAATTTTTCTCTTACTTGAGATAGATTGGCCAAAAATGATTTTCAGATGGCTACGGCTAAAACAAAGGAAAATGTTTATTTTGGCTGCAAGACTTTCCCTTTTCTTAGCTTATAAACAAATAAGTGGTTCCTAACTCATTGATAATTAAATGACTAACAGATTGTGACCCTACAGGAGCCTCAGGATATTAGCATTTCTGCAAAGTACGGATAGACATTGTTCTTTGATGGTGTCATGTGCATGGGAGGACCATGGACACCTGGCCGTTTCCATAACTGGATTGATTTTTAGCATGACTTTTCTATAATTTTCTACTGGTTCCCCTTAGAGGACATGAAAAATAAGGAGCTATGCCATATCCATTAGACTTTTTAAAAAGCATCAGAACTACAAAAATCTACACAGACAAAACATTACCTGACTTTCAGTCAGTCTTTAGCAGACCAGAGTCTGCTAGTGAATATTTTGGTAAGAAACAGCGTTAGCGTTTACCTGTAAGTTGGTAAAAGCTCTTATGAGAGTTGTTCTGTTTTGCTTTTAGTACTTAAGAAAAAAAGGAAATATAAAATAACAGGATTAACTTCCTTTTCAGGAAAATGTTTTACTCTGCTTGGCTATCCTCATAACTCCATTAAAATCAGTTTCACAGAGACAATCCATGCATGACCCACCTGGAGTAGATATAAAAAATGCCAGTGGCAGTCAAATTCAGTTCTTTCTTTTAAAAAAATTTTCTCTGACTTTGGATAAGTCACTTTGGTTTACTAGGAAGGAAGGAGAAAAGAAAGGAAGGGAGGGAAGGAGGGAGGGAGGGAAGGAGGAGTGAGGGGGAATGGGAGGAAGGGAAGACAGGAAGAGTAAAGAAGAGGGAAAAGAGGAAGAGGAGGAAGAAGAAGAAGAAGAGGAAGAGCAAGCGTCTGAGCCTCATGCTGGGTCACATGAGGAAAGACTGCATGTTTTTAATATTGAGGACGTTCTTCATCATCAGCTTATGGTAATTTGATCCATGGCTTTTGAAAATGGGCATTTTCTAGATTGTATTTTTTTTCAGCCGATTGAAGGAGAGATTGAGACTAAAAATAAATGTCTAAATTGTAGTTGACGCTTTCAATAAGCATGTTTCATGTTTCTTTTCTTCCTTTCTTTTTCTTTTCTTTTCTTTCTTTCTTTTTTTTTTTTTTTTTAATTCTGTCAGTTCTGGGGAATAGAACTCGGGCCTCTACCATAAAACCACATTCAGGTCTGGGAGGTGTATTTTTAATTTTTTGATTGACATAATGTTGTCTGTGTTTTTAAATATTTGTGGTAGATAAATGGTCCTGGGTGGTATAGAAAATCAGTTTAAACAATCAACCCATGAGGAACAAGCTAGGCAGCAGTGGTCTCCTGCAGGCCTCAGTTTTAGTTCCTACCTTAAGCTTCTGCCTTGTTTGCCTTGATGATAGATACTTGATAACAAAATATGTTGGTCCGGATTATATACAATGAATCAATCAAGTACTACCCACAATTTGCTTTTGCTTAGTGTTTATCACAGAAACAGAAAATCAAGCTAATACAACCCCTCACAGAGTCTATATTTGAAAAGGAGCAAAAAGAAAACAGGCTCTTACTTTGTTTCTGTCTTACAGGAAAAGCATCAAGAATCTCTCTATAGCTGTGACATTATCCATAGTTATTATGATTTGAATATGCGTGGCCCATTAAGAGGTGTGGCCTTGTTGTAGGTGTGGCTTTGTTGGAGGAAGTATATCATTTTGGGGGTGGGCTTTAAGACTCTCATAGCTCATTGGCTTCCTTGAAGCCAATCTACTCCTGTTTGCTTTTGAACCATGAGGTGGAACTCTCAGCTCCTCCTTCACTGTGCCTTCCTGGATGCTGCTATGCTCTCGCCTTGAGGACTGATTCCCTGAACCTGTAAGCTAACCCCAGTTGAATGTTCTCTTTACAAACATTGCCTTGGTCATGGTGTCTGTTCACAGCTGTAAAACTCTAACAAAGACAATAGTATTATGAAGTTTCTTTTTACCAAGAGAGACAGGTTCTATTGTATTCCTGTGACAGCTATTCCAGTTTTGTTCTTTCAACTGTTAATGCAATAGACTATATACTAGTTTTGGAATGATGTACCAACCCTGCACATTTAGACCACAATGCACTCAATCATTGTCTATACATTTTTGATGAATCAGCACTTTTGATTTGCTTTAATTTTGTTAGGGATTATTGGATCTCTATTGTGGAGATATTAAAGTTTTTGATTTTCTGTTGTGCACATTTTTATGATATTGTCCACTTAGGCTAGGTTAAAGGGAGTTTTAGGCTTCTACTGACTTAAAGGCATCACAATTGTTATCAATTCCTTAAACACTGTATAGAATTTTATAGGAAATTGAGCAGCCTTTATTCTCTTGTTTTTTAATGTTCGTTTCTTGATCCACTCACTTTACTAAAGTCAATCTCTTCATAGTTGCCCTTTCTAAGTGACTGAATCTTGGTGTCATATTTTCCAAAAATCTTGTGATTTTTCTGTAAGTTATAAAATTTTTAAGCACAGAGATTTTAATAATATTTTAAATTACTTCCCTCATGGGCTCAGAGGTGAATACACTTCTTTTATTTCTGATAGTGCCAAGGAGGTTTCCTCTCTTTGATTTCTTAGTTTTGGCAGAAATTTATCATCTTTATTTGTTTAATATCTGTATTTGAAAATGCTAGCATTTGATTTTCTTACCTCTATTGTTTTCTTATATTTAATTCCATCTATATTTATTTTAACTGCTATTATTTAATTTAACTTACTCAGCATTTTTAGTTTTCTATAGTAAGTATCTAGACCATTAATATTAATTTTCTATTTTTTCTAAAGTGCGCAGTAAACCCTTTACTTTTCTGTTTAAAATATATTTTTACTTTATCCCCCAAAATTACTAAAAATATTTTTTAATTGAAGTAGATTTACTGAGTTTATCTTAAAATGTGACCAAAGTATTCCAAATATTTTAGATATAGCAATAATTTTTGTGTCTTAAATTTGTAGTTTAATCCCATTTTGATCTCAGGAAGTAAATCGTAGGTCTCTGTTATTTTGCACCATTTCATTTATGCTTTGAGACTCAGGGTGTGGACTATCTTGAATGTTCCACAGGAGAATGAGATTAGAGTGAATCCTCTTCCTTGAATGGAGTACTGTACAAATGTCAAAGCTGTTACGCTGATTGATGGTACTGTTTAGGTCAACACTTGGTATTACTGATTTTCTGCCTGCTTGAACTGTCAATCACTTGAGAAAAGGTGGCAAAGTCTTCACTCAATAGTGGCTTTGTCTGTTTATCCTGTGGCTTCATTATTGTTTACCCCACATATTTAAGATATCACACAATTGGGATTGTGACTCCTTGAGTGTTGATCCTTTATCATTATGCAATTGACTTGTTTTGTATGAATTTTGGTTCTGGATTTTTTTTGTTCAATAACTTAGTCATAATCCTTTGTAGAGGAAGTTTGGTCTTTTACCTGTAATCCACTTTTAGTATGATAGGATTTTAAAGTGCTCATCAAATTATGATTATCAGTGTAAATTTGAAAGCAGCATCATAAGATAAAAATGTATTTACCACATCAATTCTACTAAATGCTAATGCCTGGAAACATATCACATTTTAGACTATGGACTGTCTTTGAGTGTCCCTCACTTTCAAATTTGGCTCCAGTATTAATGGAGATCTTAGCTCCTGTCTTTTGCCATGACTGGGCTGAGCTGTTGACTTGACTGGGTTTTAGCATAACTTACCTCTAGACTTGTTTGTCAGACTCTTTCCAGTGAGAACTCACTGAGGGAAGAAAACTCACTCTCAGTTTGGTTAGAGGCTTCTATCAGACAGCTCAGATATAGAACTCTGACATGAAGTAAAACACATGCCCTTGTTTTGATTTTGTTTTTCTGAGCTAGTGAATCCGTTGTTATTGATGTGATATCAGACTCTAGCTTCTTAGACCTCATGCATGAATTCAGTAATGGTATCTTTGTGTTCTTTCCTGTTCTTTGCTGTACAGTGGTCCTTCTGAATTAGCTTTGTCAAAGGATGGCAGCCTGGCCAAGTTATTGGCATGGCCAGCTTGATTAATTCTCAAGAAAGTAGAAAAACAATGTAATGTAATGGGGAAGATCAAATACATGTTTCTATCCAGGGCCAGAGGTAGAACTCATATTCTATGTTTTTGACCCAAGAGGTAGCTTTAACTAATTTTGTCTCAAAAGGGACATGATAATTCTATCTTTTTATATTTTAAACCTAGGGGAGAGATTTATGATGCATACTTTTGTTGTATTGTCACAGAGATGGAATATGGGATTCAAAGCTGACCACGAGGTAGGAATCCATTCTCAATGACCCTCTAAGTCTCAGGAATAAACACAAGTCCAGGAAAGCTGAAAAAAAAGTAAGATTATCAAGTCCCCTCCCAATTATATAACCACAAAACAATTGTCAAGGGGAGGAGACACTGCTCTGTGGGGCTGCCTACAAATCATGTCAGAGCTCAAGGGATGACCCTTTCATGGTTCATCACCTACGCTGGGCCAAGTTTTCAGTGATGAAGCTGCATTTATGTCACATCTGCTCCTGTAAAGGTCTGACTGTGGTCTCTGCATCTGTTCTCATCTGCTACTGGAGAAAGTGTCTCTGATAATGACTGGATAAGACACTGATCTATAAGTATAGCATAATATCATTAGAGTCATTTATTTACTTATTTTTTCTTCTGACAAGTTGTAATTAGTTTTACCCCAGATCTCTCTGCTATCTAATCTCTGGTTTTTGACTACACAAGCAGCACCAGATATGAGTTCCTACTTATGGGATGGACCCTACTTCAAATCGGTTGGCTAGTCACACTGGTTCTGTGCCCTCTTTACCCTAGCATATTTTGCAGCCAGGATAGATTGTAGGTCAAAGGTTGTATGGTTGGATTGGTTCCCAGTTTTGCAAGTAGATGTTCTAACAGTCATGAATATTTCTTTCCAATTATTTCATTAGTAATGTATATGTATATATGTGTCTGCATGTGTGTGTCTGTATGTTTGTGTGTGGCGTGTGTGTGTGTGTGTGTAAAACACAGATATGTGCATTTTCTCTATTCTCCTACTCCTTTATGTGAGAATAACATTAATTAAGATCATTATTTAAATATTAAATTAATGTTATCATATCTAAATTATGTGTCAAAGAGTAAAGATCTGTAAGGGATTTTTTTAAAATTTTTTTATTAGATATTTTCTTTATTTACATGTAAATTTCTCCTTTCCCAGTTTCCCCTCCAAAAAAGAAACAAACAAACAAACCAAAACAACAAGAACAAACCCCTGTTGCCTCCCCCCTCCCCATGCCTGCCACCCCACCCTCTCCCACTTATTGGCCCTGGCATTCCCCTACACTGGGGCACAGAACCTTCACAAGGCTGAGGTCCATTCCTCCTATTGATGACCAAATTTGCAATCTTCTACTATATGCATGCTGCCAAGACAATCAGTCCCACCATGTATAGCCCGTAAGGGGTTTTTACCACCTATTCTGGAGGAAGAATTAGTGCAGTAATAAAATCATTATCTGGATATTAAGCATGCCATAAGGAAAAAGAGTTCAGTGCCAAGATCACGATGGATGTACTGTGATGTCAGATCTGGATTGTCAACCAACCTAGGAAACATGGCTCTGATTATACCTATGAGGCATTTTTCAGAAAGGGTTAGCTCAGGGGGCAAGTCTCACTTTCGATGTGTGTGCCATCTATTAGTAATAAATGCTGATATAAAGCCACCCCATGAAAGAGCCATGTGGCTTTGCTATGCCATTTTCTTTTTCTCAACAGGAGTATCTGTAACTGTTCCTATGATTCTCCAGTGACTTTTTTGCTCTACCTTCTGGACTTGTCACTAAAGATTCGACACAAGCAAACTCTGGAGAAGGTTCAGATGCGGATTGGGTGTGCTGAAGTTTCTTAAAAGAACTGGTGCTAGATCAATGCCTCCTCCATTGTGCAGCCAGCCCTTTATGGACTAATAAGCACTGTTGTGTAATCAGTCAATCATCCCCATTAAGTGTATTCATGCACACACACACACACACACACACACACACACACACACACACATTGTTAGGAACAATCCAATTTTAAAATTCAGAATTCAAATTTTCCCTTATTGTGTATTTATTTTATTTCCTCCAATAATTTATTATTTTTATTCACTTAATCTTATTGTGTATTCAATATGCACCCCTGTATAAAGTTAAGAATCATAAGCCAAATCATTACAATTGGAAACCACTTCATTTACCTGGATGAAAAGATTCAGGAACATGAAAGTGCCCCATATTCTTTCTGATCTCAGTGTTTTACTAAGTCCATCTGTGGTCCATGACCTTCCTCAAGTGCTTCTCCTTTGCATCCTCTCTAGACTACAGAGAAGGAAGGCTGGAAGGAAGAGATGGGGAGAAATGCCTTTCTGTCCAGGATGGTAAAGCTTCCATAAGATGTTTTTCCTTTGAGAGTACCATTTGCTATGGAGAAGGATATCTGCCATGAACCGTATTTCCTAATCACCTTCCACTGTCAAGGAGGGGTCTTTCTTGGTTTTTGCTGTGATAGTTTGCTGAGATTCCTAGGGCTGAGCTCATGAATATCCAGGGAAGCTGTAGGACTGAGTTGTCCTCACTCTCCTGAAATTGCATCTTGAGCCTCAGTTGTCTAGATCACTATATATGCATCCTGCTAGTTTGGCTCCAGCAGCATCCAGCCACATCAATGCCAGCTCTGTTGTCTCTGTTTGCCTTCATGTGTAGATCTAGGTGATAGTTTGTAGCCAGAACTCTATTCCAGAAAAACTTTTTTGTTTTGTTTTGTTTTTTGAGACAGGGTTCCTCTGTATAGCCCTGGCTGTCCTGGAACTCACTCTGTAGACCAGGCTAGCCTCGAACTCAGAAATCTTCCTGCCTCTGCCTCCCAAGTGCTGGGATTAAAGGCATGCGCCACCACTACTCAGCTCCAGAAAAAATGTATTTTAACAAGATTTATTAGATTATTATTTTTACTCATGTGTATATATATATGTGGGTACCCATGTTGTCCAGAGAAAAGTGTTAGCTACCCTGTAGTTAACATTACAGATGATTGTGAGCTAACTGATGGTGGATGCTCGGAATTGAACTCAGGTCCTCTCTGGAAGATCAGTGCATGCTCTTAATCACTAAGCCATCTCTTTGGCTACTGTATCACTTTTAGGAGCATATTTTAATTATACAAACAAAGGGGTTTGCATTATGACATTTTCGTGTGTGTGTGTGTGTGTGTGTGTGTGTGTGTGTGTGTGTTCAGTCCCCACATTGTTCTATATTCCCCTCCGTACTCCCTTCTTGCCATATCTCCAAGAAATCTTCCTTATTCTCTCCCTACCCATGTGCACATATGAGATGAAACATATGGTACTCACCTTTGTAGGTCTGACTCAGGCACTTAACACCATGATCTTCAGTTCTATCCATTTTTCTACAAATAACATAATTCCATTTTTAAGGTTGAATTAAACTCCACCATACAGATATAGCACATTTTCTTACCAATTCATCCATTGGCAGCCACTTAGACTGATGCTGTAATCTAACTGTTCTGAATTGTACTGTGATAAACACCATATGCAGGCTAGCTAAAGTCAGCTCATTGACTATTTTGTCCATATACCCTGAAGTAGTATGTCTGGCATATGGAAGTTTTTATCTTTGAGGAGAATTCATACTGATTTCTACCCTGCCAATCCTGGTAGAAATTTGTTGTTTGTTGTATGGATTATAGAGATTCTGATTA
>JADRCD010214502.1:39713-74342 GCA_019843815.1 Montemys delectorum | reverse complement strand
GCCTCTTAAATATACATGATATCTTCTGAAGCTAAAAGTAATATTCAATCAATTTTTAAAATCTATTTGTGATATTAAACATGATAGAAGTATAAATAAATCTCTTATAAAGTCCTCTATGAAAGGAAATTGTGAAAAGTTCCTGATTAGACAGAAAACCTTCCATCTCCAAGGGAGAATATTCGGCATATTTGTGGCTTCATAGAATGAATCGGGTAGTGTTCCTTCAGTTTCTATTTTGTGGAATAGTTTGAAGAGTATTGGTATTAGGTCTTCCTTGAAGGTCTGATAGAATAATGCACTAAACCTATCTGGTCCTGGTCTTTGTTTCTTGGTTGGGAGACTATTAATCACTGTTTCTATTTCTCTAGGGGTTTTGGGACTCTTCAGATGGTTTATCTGATCCTGATTTAACTTTGGTATTTGGTATCTACCTAGAAAATTGTCCATTTCATCCAAATTTTCCAGTTTTGTTGAGTACAGGCTTTTGTAGTAGGATCTGATGATTTTTTGAATTTCCTCAGTTTCTGTTGTTATGTCTCCCTTTTCATTTCTGATTTTGTTGATTAAGATAATGTCTCTGTGCCCGATGGTTAGTCTGGTTAAGGTTTTATCTATCTTGTTGATTTTCTCAAAGAACCAGTTCCTTTTTTGGTTGATTCTTTGTTTAGTTCTTTTTGTTTCTACTTGGTTGATTTCAGCCCCGAGTTTGATTATTTCCTGTTGTCTACTCCTCTTGGATGTATTTGCTTCTTTTTCTTCTAGAGCTTTCAGGTGTGCTGTTAAGCTGCTTGTGTGTGCTCTGTCCAGTTTCTTTTCAGAGGCACTTAGAGCTGAGTTTTCCTCTTAGGACTGCTTTCCTTGTGTCCTATAAGTTTGGGTATGTTATAGCTTCATTTTCATTAAATTATAAAAAGTTTTTAATTACTTTATTTCTTCCTTGACCAAGTTATCATTGAGTAGGGTGTGGTTCAGCTTCCACTTGTATGTGGGCTTTCTGTTATTTTTTTTGCTATTGAAGGTCAGCCTTAGTCAATGGTGATCTGATAGGATGCACAAAGATTATTTCAATCTTCTTGTATCTGTTGAGGCCTATTTTGTGAGTGATTTGTGAGTGAGGTCAATTTTGGAGAAAGTACCATGAGGTGCTGAGAAGAAAGTATATTCTTTTGTTTTAGGATGAAATGTTCTATACATATCTGTTAAATCCATTTGGTTCATAACTTCTGTTAGTTTCACTTTGTCTCTGTTTAGTTTCTGTTTCTGTGATCTGTCCATTGCTGAGAGTGGAGTGTTAAAGTCTCCCACTATTATTGTATGTAAGATACAATGTGTGCTTTGGGCTTTAGTAAAGTTTTTTATGAATGTGGGTGCCCTTGCATTTGGAGTATAGATGTTCAGAATTGAGAGTTCTTCTTGGTAGATTTTTCCTTTGATGATTACGAAGTGTCCTTCCTTATCATTTTTGATGACTTTAGGTTGAAAGTCAATTTTAGATGATATTAGAATGGCTACTCCAAGCTTGTTTCTTTGGTTTCCCAGGAGCTGCCCGGTGAGTCATGGGAATAACGCTGCAGCATTGTCAGTCAGCATCGTTTATGGTTGGAATTATGACAGTATCTGATCATCTTTGAACCTCCGACTTTTGTTCTTGATTAATGAAAACATTCTTGGCAAATGCTTTCATTCTGGTCCATCTTGCACCAGTCCAAGAATTTCACCTCTAGCAGAGCAATATGAATCCCCTGGCCGTCCCTCTTAATCATGGCTTTAATTCCAAAAACTAACAAAATAGAACTGCAGTCCTATTCCTTTATTCTATTTGCTTGGAAAATTGTTTTCCAGCCCTTTACTCTAAGGTACTGTCTCTCTTTGACACTGAGATAGTGTCTCTCTTTGACCCTGAGGTGCTTTTCCTGTATGTAGCAAAATTTTGGGTCCTGTTTACATACAGTCTCAACAGAGAATTCTTAACAGAGGAATCTCAAATGGCTTAGACACTTTAAGAAATGTTCAAAGTCCTTAGTCATCAGGGGAATACAAATCAAAACAACTCTGACAGTCCATGGTATACCCTTCATAATGGCAAAAGTCAGAAACTCAGGTGAGAGCTCATGATTGGGAGGATGTGGGACAAGGTGTAACCAAGTTGATCTCAAAGTCAAGGTGGTTGTAGTAGTCCTCCTATCTCAGCACCCAAAGACTGGAATTTCAGATATGAGGTGTCATGATCAGTTCATTATAATTAATCTTAGTTTACTTCCAATTAATACTATTATCATTAATTATAATATTATTCAATTAACACTATTATTGTAACAAACATTTATCATAAATATTATATTATTATGACACAATATCCCCAATTTATCCCCATACTTAAAAAATATAATATTTTATTAATTATTTGAGAATTTTTATATATATCCATACATATATACATATGATATATTATCATACTCATTCTCCACTGATCCTAATCTACCCTCCCATTTTATTATCCAGAATCCTGTTTGTGCTGTCTATATACTAATGAGTGTGGGATCATCCAGTTGAAGCATGATTAACTGACTAGAGGCCATACTCTTAAAAAACTGACTTTCTGAGCACCTGGGAGTGGAGCTCAGGGTCACAGGATCCCAGAATCACAGGGTCACAGAGACTGCCTGACTCTGAGGAGTTCTGATACAAACAGGACCAAGGGAAGGACTGAATCCAGTCAGAATTAGCAAGGGCAGGTAGCACTAGACATACCCAGATGGCAGGGAGCAAGCGTAAGAAAATAAACAATACAAACCAAGGTTACTTGGCATCATCAGAACCCAATTCTCCCACCATAGCAAGTCCTGGACACACCATTACACCGGAAATGCAAGATTCAGATCTAAAATCACTTCTCATGATGATCATACAGGACCTTAAGAAAGACATAAATAGCACCCTCAAAGAAATATAGGAGAAGGAGAACACAGATAAAGAGCTAGAATCTCTTAAAGAGGAAACACAAAAATCCCTGAAAGAACTATAGGAAAACACAATCAAACAAGTGAAGGAAATGAGCAAAACCATCCAGAATCTAAAAATGGAAATAGAAACAATAAAGAAATCAGAAAGAGAGACAACCCTGGAGATACAAAACCTAGGAAAGAAATCAGGAGTCATAGATGCAAGCATCACCAACAGAATACAAGAGATAGAAGAGAGAATCTCAGAGGCAGAAGACACCATAGAAAACATTGACACAACAGTCAAAGAAAATGCAAAAAGCAAAAAGCTCCTAACCCAAAATATCCAGGATATCCAGGACAAAATGAGAAGAACAAACTTAAGGATAAAAGGTATAAAAGAGAGTGAAGACTCCCAATGTAATGGGCCAGTAAATATCTTTAACAAAATTGTAGAAGAAAACTTCCCTAACTTAAAGAAAGAGATGCCCACGAACTTACAAGAAACCTACAGAACTCCAAATAGACTGGACCAGAAAAGAAATTCCTCCTGTCACATAATAATCAAAACACCAAATGTACTAAACAAAGAAAGAATTTTAAAAGCAATAAGGGAAAAAAGACAAGTAACATATAAAGGCAGGCCTATCAGAATTATGGTGGACTTCTCACCAGACACTATGAAAGCTAGAAGATCCTGGGCAGATGTCATATAGACCCTACAAGAACACAAATGCCAGCTTAGGCTACTATACCCAGCAAAACTCTCAATTACCATAGATGAAGAAAACAAGATATTCTATGACAAAGCAAAATTTACACAATATCTTTCCACAAATCCAGCCTGCAAAGGATAATAGATGGAAAAGGTCAACATAAGGAGCAAAACTACACCCTAGAAGAAGCAAGAAAGTAATCTTTCAACAAATCGACACAAATCTAATTCCACATCTTACAACAAAAACAGCAGGAAGTGACAATTACCTTTTCTTAATATCTTAATATGAAAATTAATATTACCAACATATCCTAAGCGGTTGAAATCCAAAAATATGAAGAATTAGAAATTTGTTGATGGTCATCCAATGGTCTCTCTAATTTGGTAAGTGGAGAAATAGGGCCAATATTGTACAATCTATATATACTTTCAGCTTGTTTGTAACAGTGTTTGACTGTGTACAACATAAGGGTCTTGAAATCTTGTTTCTCCTATCTCAGCCTCTCTATCACTAGTATTGTTTATTTGATGTTTCTACACTATACTATGGTTTTCAGAACAGCTTATATATTTCAAAAGTATTTATATACCCAAGGGAGACATTGACAATTAACTTGGGAGGTGGCTTATAGGAAAGAGAACAACAAAGAGTGAGACTGAATGCTTTGCTTGACATTTGTAGCTCTTGTATCAAGTTTGAAGAAGAGGACTTTACAAGTTACTCTTTCTCTGAGATTAATACTTTTCCAAATTATCACAGCTAATGAACCAGATTCTTACCCACACCTAATGTCTGTGCCACACTCCAAGCAGAGCCATTGTTCATTGAAACAGTTGGTGAATGACTTTATGGATAGACTATCTTAATACACACACCATTTCTTAAATGAATGTAACTTGTTCTCTGTGCCCTGAGAATAAAGTCACTCACTCAAGTCAAATAGCTTTGACCATAGTAGGAAGTCTGTGTCCAAAAATCGTGCCTACAATTCATTCCTTGGCGCAACAGAACTGTCAACTCTCAGCTTAGCTACGATGGAGGTAAAATCCTTCGGTGATTTGGGGGTTATTGAAGTACAGCCTTATTACAAGGAAATCCAATATCTAAAAATTTTTCTTATTTTGGGCTTGTACCAAAGAAAGAACCAAGATTTTAAACTCTACTAAATACAAAACAAACAAACAAAAAGACTTTACATATTTATGTACTAGTAGTGATGTATTATTTTGAAATATACAGTTAATATGTTTGGATTTATTTGAAATTTATACTGAGAAAAACGTATGTATTTGCAGTTTTGCTGTAGACAAGCATCTACATAACACTGTTAAATTGATTGTTTTATATCAAGCAACTTTTACAACACTCATTTTTTATTGTCATAATATTTTATAAATTTTAAGGAATATGACAAAAAAAGATATTGTAGGTATTGAAGAGGGAGTCTCTGGGAGGAGTTGGGGTACAAAAGGGAAACAAGAATGTGATTTAATTCTATGTACTTAAAATATGTTTTTAAATGTTAACAAATTCAGACAAATTGAAACCATGTAACTTTTCTCATCATAATGCAATAAAAGTTAAAAAGCAAAACAAAACAAAACAAAAAACCTGACTTTCTGTAGATAGAAGCTATTAACTGTAGATAGTACCTACCATTCTTTTTAATAGTAATAACATAATAATTTTCTGTTATGTTTGATAAGCAGCTATTAATTTAAGATAGAGAATAAAAATTTTATTCATACTCTGATATTCTAGATTTTACTTTGTAGATTAAATTCATCTACACAAATTTTCTTTTCTCTTTAAACAAAACAAATAACTTTACAAATAAATTCTTTGACCTTTGTTTTTGAAATTCTTCATCACTATTTCATTTTCTTGGATGGTAGTTTTGTTGGGTATACAATTCAAGGTTTGTCATTTTATTTTTCTTCCTACATATGGAATGCTTCCTTTTCTTCTTGCTTACATAATTTTGGATTAGAAATTTGATATGGTTATTACTCTTATTTTTAAGGGTATAAAGTGTTTTTGTGCTCTGGTGTCTGTGGATTCTTTTCTTTAAATAAGGCATGCCAAGCTTCAGTGCTTCCTTAGCTGCCTGAATCCGTTTGGTGGGAGCTTTGGGGACATATCCTTAATTTTAGGAAATTGGTGGCCCTTATTTGTGTATTTCTCCTGAACTTTCTCTTTTCTTATTCTAGCTGTATATATTTTTATGCCTTTTGGTCTTGTTTTACAGTTCTTGAATAATCTGTTCTTGCATTTAAGCTTATTTATTTTTGCAGTTCAATAGTCTATGTATTGATAACCCATCAACAATACTTTTGAGTTCTTTTACAGTGCTTTTGACTTCTAGCATCCTTTCCTACCTCAGAGTTATCCCATCTCTCTGTTATATTTCTCCTCTATTTTTCACAGGTTGTCCAATTTTTTTCACTAAGGTCCTTGATGTGCTAACCGTAGCCATTTTTACAACCTCATTTTGAAGACATGCTGTACTGGACCAAGGCAAATTATGTAAATAACATGTAGTAAGAGAATTTGTGGTTTTTCTGATGAAGAGCAAGGTGTGTTTAGTGTTTGCGACAGCCATGATGCCATAGGTTTATGTATTCTTTCCATGCCTTTCCTTGTGTTTTCATTGAAAACTCCTTGCTATGTATGGCTGTGTCTTCTCTCTCAGATATAATTCACTATCATGTCTGGTGAGGCAATGTTAAGAACATGCTTTATAATTTTGTTTATTAAATCTTCACCTTTTAGGGGCCAGCGTCCCTGAGCTGGGATCACCACTGTGTTTATTGCCCTTTGCTTTGGCAGAACAAGGAATCCAAATAGGCTGAGTAATGGCTTTTCTAGGTTGGGCAAGGCTCTAGATAAGTCTCCCTGAAGGCTGGCTGTCAGGAACTGCTCTAAGTGCATTTAAAGATATGTCCCTCCATCATTCCAGAAATGTGAGGGATTATAATGGACTTTTGCTGTGAGGCTTCAGCAGGGATCCTGTAGTGATGTTCACCAGAGTTTAGGCCCCTGAGAATTAGCCTCAGATGCCTGTCCTCTCACTACAAGCAGGCCTTCACTCAGCTTCTGACAGTGCTTTAAATGACCATGGTCACCATAAAGCCCCTTTTCAGCATGTAGTTCCAGAAGCATTTGTGTCCTATAAACCTTATCCAGTTGTGATTTCCTGTAGTTCTCCATCTTTGTAGATGTAATAAGGTTAATGGTTTGTCCTTGACCTGAGTTCTGCTTTCTTGGACTTAACATACATGTAAGATCATTTTTGTCTTTCTGTGTCAAAAGATCACATTGTTGAAGTAAGAATTTATGTAATCACCTTTTGTCACTTAAAAATAAAAATATAACAGCAACATACCTCATATTTGTACTTTATTCATACCCATTAATGTCTGGATACTTTTGAGGGTAAGAAAGTCATGATTTTCTAAGATAGACCTATCTCATACTGACCAGACTTGCCATTATGAGATTCTTTCCTAGAAAGACTGAAAGCCATGTCCCCCATCCCCCAAGCCCCAGATTCTGCCTATAAGGAATGAAGGTCTGGTTTCAGGGGAACACTGAGTGAGGCAGAGGTGTATTCTGCCCTTGGGAATGGGGCCTGCAGTGGAGTATACTCAGCAGTAGACGGAACTCAGGAAGAGGAGGGAGGCAAAATGTTAAGTTTCCTTTTGATTCAGAAAGAGAATCTTCCCTTGCATTCTCTGTGAGGTGAAGAGAACTCACCACACCTCCTTTTTCCTAGCAACTGCTCTTACACTGACATTTAGCTCACCACTGTCTTCTTGAAAATCTACCAAGTTTTACAACTGTCTCACACGCATGCCAAGAGTCAGAGCAGCAATATTGCGCATTGCTATAATACCCTAGAGCTCACAGGCTGAGTATGATGAGATTGATTTTTCTAAACCTCTGAGGTCCTAAGACAAATGAGCTCACAGATATTCTCTATATTCTCCTTAGTTTCATATACATAAACCCCAAAGAAACAAGCATGTGACTTCTGACAGTTTTACAAGAAGCACATTAAAATCAGTTTTAGTCTAGACAGAATCAAATTTTGGGTTAAATTGAAAAATTCCTTTCCTAGAGTTTTTAAAATATGTTCTATGTGCCAAATGTCTGTGCTCTCAGCTTGTATGGAAGTGTGACTGTGTTTTTCTCTGTTGCTCTTCCATCTTCCTCTACTTTGATGAAGTCTTGTTGATTCTTTCCCTGAAGTGTCCCATGAGTCTGTCCTGTCCCTTGATTTCCTTTGATATTCATTACCACTCAGGTGGGATTTCCTTGAAGGTCAGAGATGAGGAGCGTTACTTGATTTTTTATCGTATGTGAAGGCACAGCTACTTAACTCTGAGGAAGTGACATTGATAAACTGTAAAAATAATGTTTCCTTCAGAAAAAAAGATGTAATCCTCTCTAAATTGAAGCTGAACTTCTCCAAACTGTCACCGAGTTGCCAGAATGTGCCCTATTCTTTTGTGGCCATGAATATAAAAGACAATGATATTTACTTAATAAATAAGAGCTCTTTCCTCTAAAGAGCACTGTGGCTATTAGACATCTCATCTCAAACCTACTGTGGGTGTTTTCTCTTGTGGATATTCCACTTGCTTGAAGGTTTGTCTTTGATTCCTCTGGTCTCCCTGGTATGCTTTTTGCTATTTTACTTTTAACTGTTTTCTTTTGATTTCTTTTCAGTCTTCTTTATTTTCTTCTTTCATTCCATCATTCTCTTTTATTTGCTCTTCACTATTAATTAAAGTCCTACTTGCTGTTTTTCCTTCCTTTTTTCCTTCCTTCCTTCTTCCCTTCCTTCCTTCTTCCCT
This sequence comes from Montemys delectorum, assembly GCA_019843815.1. Classification (NCBI taxonomy): domain Eukaryota; kingdom Metazoa; phylum Chordata; class Mammalia; order Rodentia; family Muridae; genus Montemys; species Montemys delectorum. The sequence goes on along the minus strand of JADRCD010214502.1, from coordinate 65,819 downwards.
TTCTTCCTTCCTTCCTTCCTTCCTTCTTTTCCTTTCTTTTTTCTTTCATATGCATATGGTATACATGTATGTTTGTATATATATATGTGCTGTTGTAGGCACACATGTATTACAGTATAGAGGTAAGGAGATAGCTTTGTGTGCTGGAACCATTTCAACTTGTTTGAGGCAGGACCTCTTTTTTCTTGTTGACTGCTGTACAGGCTGGACAGTGAGCTTCCATGCATTTTTCTGGTTGTCTTCCATTTCACAGGCATGCACTATCGTGCCTGGCTATTTATGGGTTCCTGGGATTTGAACTCAGGTTCTCATGGCAAGAACTTTATCCATTGAACTACCTCTCCAACTTATTGCTTGCTGTTCTTCAAAAGATATATGCAGACTTCTGGTCTCTTAGGTGGGAAAATGTACTATCATTTTATGACTACTTTTTTTTTCTATGAACTTGAAATGTAGGAAAACATCTGGAAAGTGCTGTAGCTATATTGGCCAACTCTGTATTGATTCAGATGAATTAAGAATGGTAATAGTTGAAATGAATGAAATGAAATGAATGTGAGTACCTGCTTTTTTGACAGGACAGTAAACATATGCCACCAATGTGTGAACACCTTCCTTGTGGCTTTTATGATTATACTTTAAAACTTTTCTTTAAGGTTTTGTGTGTGTGTGTGTGTGTGTGTGTGTGTGTGTGTGTGTACACATGCATGTCATGGTGAACACGTGGGGTTAAATGGTAATTTTTGGAACTAATTTTTCTCTTTATACCATGCTAGTCCCAGGCATAGATCCTAGGTGACCAGGTTTGGCAGCAAGCTCTTTCACCCTCTGAACCGCGTTACCAGCTTCCTTGTGTTCTTGATGGTTCTAAATGTCACAGATTTCATATGGACCCCAAGTCATGTACAATCTGTGTCTCAAAAGTTTGTTTTTAAATGGCTACCTTGAGGGCCTTATCCAATTAAAATGTCATTACAAATATTTAGAGTCCAGGATGGCCTACAAAATACCATTCAACTCATTATAATGAATTTAAGCATTAACTTGCACTTATAAAAGTGTCTCAGGAAAACAAACCCCTTGAATTCTCTCAGAATGCTAGGAACTTTGGACTGTGATTCTATTAGTGACTGGGTTTAAAGGGCTTAGATTAGTGTCACCTAATGCCTAGTCCCTCACTCAGCCACCTGTGCACATGGAAAGGTATTATTTTTGTTTACACAAAACATGAAAGCTAATGTTTCAGTGTTTGCCCTAGGCATAGAAGTGGCTCTTGTTCTCATGTGTTAGTCAAGTGTGAGTCTATGAATTTATAGCCTTTGATATCTTTACACATGAACTGCCCTCATCCCCAACATTAAATTGTGGGTGACCTGCATAAAAAATTTATACGATAAAGAAGTCAGGAAGTAACAATGCATGAAAATCAATAGACCCAAAGAAAATTGATACAAGCTTCATACAGTCCTGGATAGGAAGTCCTGTGGGATCCAATCTCAGCAACACCTCCCATAAAGCAGTGATGGTAAGACAGACCTTCACCTTATCAGTCAGCACAGACTCCTTTTCTGTCTACTAACCTTCTTTAATTCTTAAGCTCTTCCTTTCAACCTCCAAGACATCCTCAATGGGAAATATGTCCTGGTTAGTCACTGCTGTAATTGGCAATTTGTCTCGCTGCTCAGTAATGGTTGGTAGGGGACATTTTCTACCATGTGCTTATAAGAATATGGTAATCAGGTAGCAGGTTCTATTGCTGTTGAATAGCCTTGAGATGTTTTAACCTGTGCTATAAACCTTGGGGTACGTTGCTTGTTTAAAAAATAATAAAGCACAAAATGTACCTAAAGACGAGTAACATGTCTGAGAAGAAATGATAAATTTTATTTCTACTTGTAACCAGTGTGACATTAGTTACAACTGGAATTATACTAACTGTGTTTAGGGAAGAAAAAGAAGATGGATAAAGAAGTTTATATGTCTTTGAAGCTGATAATTCAATAATAAACAAAGATTTAAAAAGGATCATGGAACAAATGTGAGCATATTTTAAGCACCTAAACTAGGGACTTAGTCATTTATCATCTCCTTGACATTTCACAATAAGCCAGTACAAATTACTATGAAAAATTACATTTTCCACAAACAAGAACACTGAGATTGAGTTTAAATAATCTGCTTGAAGTGTATCCAGTATAGCAATGAGCTCTGGCTTCAGGCATCTGTCTGAGACATGTGTAGTCACACTGGGCTGTATACTAATATGAGCTCCTTGTTTGTTGCTAGAAGTTGTAGATTGAAGCTGGTCCTCAGCTTGGCACCACTGAAAGACGGGAGAGACTGTGGAGAAGTGGGAGCCTACCAGGCAGTTTTCTGATCATTAGGTGTTTGCCTTCAAGGGGAACCTTCGAATCTTTTCCTAGTCTCTCTTCCTGCTTCCTGCCTGTAGTGAGGGTTTTGTCTCCCACCTGATCCTGCCATGAGATGCCCTCTTTCCACAAGCAACAGAGAGAATCACGGACTGAAACTCTGAAACTCCCAAATAAATCTTTCTTGTTCTGAAATTCGTTTTATTGGGTATTTTGTGGCAGTACTAAAAAGCTGACTGTCCCTTTGGCACCGAATATACACATGTAGCCAGTTCTGATTAAAGGCTACACCCAAGTCTTTTCCCTAAAGACATGCGATGCGGTGAGGATCCTTAAGCTCTCTAAGGCAGACTATGAGGAAGAGAAAAAACTCAAAGGCTCCCGTAGAAAGAACTTTGTGCTCTGTAAGCAAGGTATTAGTCTTGGGGGATGTGGCACCCTTATGCCCTATGTTAGCTTTCATGGTAGCTTCTGAATATCCATATTTGCTTGAGGAGTTATGCAATTTTCTATTGTCTGTGACAAAGTTCCATTACCTGAATGGGTTAAAATAACTTATATTCATTATTTCATATTTTCTTTTATTTCATTTTTCATTAATTAATTTATTTATTCACTTTATAATCCAATCACGGCCCCTGCTCCCTCCTCTCTTCCCAGTCTCAACTTCCCACCTATCTCCTCAGAAAAGGGGAGGCTGCCACCAATAGGTACCAGTCCACCTGGCCCATCAAGTCTCGTCAGGACTAAGTGCATCCTCTCCCACTGAGCCCTGAAAAGGCAGCCTGTTCAGGGGAAAGGATACAAAGGCAGGCAACAGAGTCCAAGTCAGAGACAGCCCCGTTTCAGCTGTTGGGGGCACACAGGAAGACCAAGCTGCTCTTACTGTTTCTTGTCAAGCCTGTCGCCAGCTATGAACTAAGGTTCATCACGCACCTACTCTGACCAAGAAAAGTACAAATGGGGTGCATTTTCTGTGGGCAGCAGTCTGGTCATACCTTGACTGGGTCCTCTGAGCAGGGAGGCATAGGACTGCATCTAGGTACCAGGTGGAGTTTAGGGTCTTCTATGTATGAACTGGGGCCTTGTGGGCGTCTTGACAGAATCCAGTTTCTTGGCATTCTAAGGCTAAGGCCTTTGGCTCTACAGTTTACCCATAGTTCCCATATATGTGGCTGTCTCCACAGAAAGTTTATAGAGCAGCAGGAGAAGAGTCCACCTTACTCAAGGTCTCTCCTTACTCTCCTCCAGCCATTCTAATTTAACCACAAGGGCTGATTTTACTCTTACTACATTCTGCTGATTGAAAGCAAGTGTAAATATGGAAAGGAGTTGACAAGAATTACCAGAGAGTGAGGAGTAGACAATGTCGGTGGTTGGGGTCTGCCATATGGAAACACTGATAGTTGTAGAAAGTGTTATCCTACTCACAGTATCAGAAACAGGTTAAACATTTGGAAAAAGAGAAAAATCTTAATGGATCATGCATCATAAGATGATTTGGCTCTCCATTTATGGGGTCTCTAAGCATTTCATCAAATGTGCTCCTGATCACAGCCTGGGTTCCTTGCTTTCACGTAGCCTATTCCTAGCTTGTAGAATCTCTCAGTTCCTAAAAGACTCAGTGCAAGGAATGGACCTTGAGACCTTGTTACGTACCCAGGGAGCATGGTCATGTTCCCTAGGTTTTCCTTTTGATTCTACAAGTGGTCTAAGCAGAGCTGCACTGCAACTCTGGGTATTTCTTGGAAATACAGAATCTTTGATCCATCTCTACCTCATGGAGAAGACTGCATTTTGGGAAGGCCTTGGGTGATTATATGCATATGCATGCTGGCATTGGGAAAGCATCATCTAATAGCACACATTAAACAACTCTGTTTCCTTGGGGGCTGCACCCCACTTGTATTTTCCTCTTGGCCAGAGTGAGTGGGGCTCGACCTTAGCTCACAGCTGGTAACAACTTGACAAGAAACAGTAAGAGCACATCAAACTGCTTTGAATTAATATAAGTCTCTTGGGTCAGACAAATTACATCCTTGGGGTACAGAAAAAATTTATAGCTGTGATTAGAGAGATGCTGGCAGTAATCTGAAGAATTGCAGGGAGCCAGCTAGGTGTCATTTCTTTTTCAAAGAAGGAAAAGAATGAATCCTGAAAATTACTGGGTAGTGAGCCTGACAGTAATTTCTACAAAATTCTGGGAGGAATTATTAAACAGGTTGCTTGTCAGCTCCTAGAAATAGGGATTGTAATCACTAGGAATCATGCCAAATTAACCTCATTTGTTTTTCTTATAATACATTTCCAAGACTGCCAGGCCCAAGGAAAGCAGTGGATGTGATAGTTTTGATTTTTCAGGTAGGCATTTACAAAGCTCCTAACGGCATACACACAGCTCATGTGCAGAAATGTGGTACAAATCATAATTTCAAATGAATTCACAGTGGGCTGAATTATTGTCTCCTCCAGGGTAAGTCAGAAATATTTGGAAGAAAGGAGTTTGATGGAGGCTGAAGACTGAATCGGGTCCCTGTACCAGTCAGGGGTCTATTATACAGGTTGGAAATCCTAGGAATTAAGAGAATATGAGATTTGAATGGAGATTTGATCTTATAGAACTGTGGGATGGATAACATGAGAGGAAGCCAGAAAAAGAAAAAAGAAGAAGATGGATGTGAAGTGATGGGGAGTGAAGACAAACTGGAAAGTGCAGAACACAGTTTGGATCCTGCTGACTTGCTGACCTTCCAATTCTGATGCTCCAGACATCTGCCAGAACAAAGAAGCTGAGAGAGCTGTGTCCAGACAACCGGTGCATGCCAACGAGGCTGACCGGCAGATTCAGGATTGATATGTAGGTGCAGAAAAAGGACTGCAGCTCTAGTCTTGGCTTCCAATTTACATACATTCTTTTTTTTTTGATGGCCAGTCTTATCCCAAAACTACAGTGGAAAGGAATTATGGGAAATACATTTCCTGCTTAGTTGAGCTGTACACAGTTCAAAGGTCACACAGCAATAGAACTCTGTCCTTGTCTTTGCTTGGCTGAGTGATTAATAATGCAAAGCTTTGAAGGACAAGCATGCTGGGTTTTAGGAGTCGAAAGAAAATGCCAGTAAACTGGCTTCTCACTCTTCAAACATCCCTGTAGCTGAGAAAGCTCCTGTTCACCAGGTTTGGTGAATCAGTTTCCCCAATTCTAATGTCTTCATATCACTTTTTGTATATTTTCATAGCATTTATTAGAGATTTCCTTCTTTACAAAACTTTGATTTATTCACATTGTTTCACCCTGATCAGAATGCAAGGTATATGTGAGTAAGGTCACTGCCTGTTAGGTTCATTGCTCAAGCCACAGCAGTTAGAATAGACCAGTGTGTAGACAACATGCTATAAATATTGTTTGATATGTAACTAAATTTAATGAGTTACAAGAGTAACACTATTTACTGCATGATAAAATATCAACTCTCTAAGTAGAGAATGGAGGCTATCTAAATGAAGAATAATTCATGAGGGAAAATAGATTTGGATTTTTGTGAAGCGCAAGCACAAAGTGAAAATTTAGTTATTGGAAAATTAATGTGTATTTTACTTACATAGTAAAAACAAAGGAAATAATATGCATACCATGCTGTATAAAGATAAGGATAGCATATTTTAAGAGAAAAAAGAATCATTGTGTCAGCAAGACAAGGGAAAAGCACCGTATGAGAATCACATTAGTGAAAAGCATTGAACACCATTCAGTAGGCATTTATGATAAACATTCTCATCAAACTGTGAATGTAGAGTCATTCTGTCAGCTTGGTAACGGGCAGCTACAACCAACCCCCTTATCATTACCATTAACCTATCTCATGAGAAATGAGCTACTCTCCCCTTAAATAATGTATCTGATGAAACTCTACTCTTGGAAATACTTATAGAAAGAACTCTTAACATTCAAAAAATAAAAATTCAAACAATCTAATTTTTTAAAGGAATGAGCTAAATATGTGAAGAAACATTAAAGAAGATATAGAGATGGAAAATAAACATAAAAGATGATTAAAGTATTTTTAATCAGGGAATTTCAAGTACAAACACTGCTGGACACATAGCTCAGTGGTAGAGCACTTGCTTGGTGTACACAAAGCCCCAGGTTCAATTCCAAACACCACAAAAGTTAAATATAGTAAGTAAAACTCAAGTTCAAACACTAACGCAATACCATTAAGGTTCTTATTAACATGTCTAAAATCTAAGTAACTATACCAATTTATGGAGAGGATACTGAGCAATAGGGAGCCTTATCCTCTGCTAGTAGAAAATAAAAAATGGCCTAGACATGCTAGAAGGCAGTTGGACAGTTTCTTATACAGAGAAACATAGTTATAGCAGAATGATAGTGATGGCTGCACTTTTGAGTCTTGTGACATTGACAGCAGCTGTCTTCATAATGTCCATAACATTAGCAGCAATCAACATTACTTCTGTAGGACAAGGGACAAATAAACAAACATTTATGCAATGCCATGCAATATTTGTCATCAATAAAAAGAAATTAAATAGCAGTCAACTAAAAGAGTTAAGGGGCTGGAGAGGTTGGTAGCACAATGTGTAAAATGTTTGCTGCACAGTCAAGAGGAAGGGAGTTTGGATTTCAAGTTCTCATATAAAATGTAGGTTTGGCAATGCATTTCTGTAGCCCTGGTACAGGGATGGGAAGCAGACAGATGCTTGTCAAGGCTTCACTAGCAAGCCAGTATATTCAAAATGATGAGCTCCAGGTTTGGTGAGAGACTCTTTCTTAAATAATATGACAGAGAGCAATAGAAAGAGACAACCCATGTCAACATCTAGACCAGTGGGTCTCAATCTTCCTAAGGTGATGAACCCTTAATACAGTTCCTTGTGTTGCTATGACCTCTAATCATAAAATTATTTTTGTTGCTACTTCATAACTATTATTTTGCTACTGTTAGGATTGTAGTATAAATCTCTGTCATAGATGACCCTTGTGAAGATACCCAAAGGAGTCACAACCCACGCACAGAGAACTGCTGATCTAGACAATACACATGTGTGCATAGGCAAACACACCTTCAAACATATACTCAAATACTCACACACACCTGCAAACATATACTCAAACACACACACACACACACATTACATCTAGTAGAAATGGTTAATTTCAGATATAAGGGAGCAACATACACAATAAACTTAGGCCAAGTACCTGGAAGTGAAACAATATTTGAATAAATGTGTAAGTTAATAAAAACAAAATAAAATTCTCTCAATGTATGTTTATTTTTGAGAGATACAAGTGCCTAAAAACACATGCCAGTGCCCAACATGAAATGATTTCAGTTACAAAATAAAGTTTTAGGGGTTGTCACCCAAAATATGAAATGATGTTCATGGATTTTCTATACGAAATAAATGATTAGATATGTAAATGCATGAAAATAAAGACAAATGTCCATGTGCAGCCCATACAAATGAAATTTAAATAATATATGTGGATCCTCCATTCTCATGGACTCCAAGCTTAGACACCCAGTTCTTAAATATGGACGATACAAACACTGCATCCTGTCAGTGAGAAGAGACTGGAAAGGGATGGAGAGAAAGAGCATGCTTACAGGGAGGGCACTTGATAGACATGTCACCAAGAGATCAAGTGGAGGGAGGTCATGGTTATGGCATTTATTGCTTGTGTGTTGTGGGGTCGATGACACTCTCCTTCTGTGGCTCTCCTTCACCCTCCCTGGTCTAATCATAAAAATATATACAGAGATGTATTCTACAAAATGTTTGACAAGACTTGCCCTAAGTATCAAAGGTGCCAGAATTAAAGACAGTATGTGGGGCTAGACAAATGACTCACTGGTCAAGAGTTCTTGCTTTGCCACATTGAAGACTGGAGTCTGGATTCCAGCATCCATAGAACAAGTCAAATTTTTTTAGAAATGCTTGTCATCCCACCTCTGAGGGAGAAAGACAGGAAGATCTGGTGGTTTACTGGTTTCCAGCATATTCAAGCAAATATGATTTCCAGATTCAGGGAAAAAATCTGCCTTAAGCATAGGCAGAGTATCATAGAAGACTACACCGGGTACCCATCTGGCCTCCACACGTATGAGTATGAGCATTCCCTTACAGAAAAACTGATCCAATTAAACGAATCAACAAAATAAATCCTTTAATATTATAAACTTGGAATCAAGCACAACCTAGTGTGCTATCTAGATGGAATCCTGAATATCAGGTAAAAATTAAATGAGGCTGGATAAAGGATAAATTCTAGTTAATAATAATGGGCCAGCACAGTCTCACTAACTATGAGAATAATACTACACTAACATTATGTGTTAATAATAAAGGAAATCATGAGCAGGCATGAGTAAATTTTACCCAATGCTTAAAAATTTTTAAAGTCTACTTTTCCAGAATAAATTATTTCATTATTTTGAAATGGCAAATGAGGTGTTGAGAAGACAAAACCAGCATTTTTTCTCTGGGGTCTTGCTAGGGCAGGACCAGCCGGGGGACTTAGACCTCAGGAAGTGCAGGGGAGTCACAGGACTGCAGAGACAGGAGTCTCTCAGTTTCCGAGGGACAGAGCTGGCTCAGGGATCACCTCTGCCCCCTCCCTGCGAGAAGAAGGCCTGCATCCTGAGCGGGCTTTAGCCCCAGGAATCAGCCTGGAGGCATAGGCTTCAGGAAGTGCAGGGGAGTCACAGGACTGCAGGGACAGGAGCATCTCAGCTTCCAAGGGACAGAGCTGGATCAGCGAATATCTCTGCCCCCTCCTTGGGAGCACAGGGCTTCCCTCCAGGACAAGCTTCAGACCAAGTACTCAGGCAGGACCAGCTGGGAGGCACAGGCCTCAGGAGTAGAAGGGGAGTTGCAGGGCAGCAAGGAAAGATCAAGCTCTAAGACACTAAGAACTTCTAACACCAGAGATCAAGAGATGGCGAAAGGCAAACGCAAGAATCCTACCAACAGAAACCAAGACTGCTTGGCTTCACCAGAACCTAGTACTCCCACCTCAGCAAGCCCTGGATATCCCAAAACACCAAAAAAGCAAGATTTGGATCTAAAGACTCATCTCACAATGCTGATAGAGAAGACAAAACCAATAAGCCACTTTTGAAAAAAAAATGTCTTAGAAAACAAGTAAAGGTATGGTTGTGAAGTAATTATTACAAAATAGATGCAATTGAAGCTCTGCTGCTTTACAATGCACAGACATTAAGTGTGAAGCCATCAGACTTCAGTACAGTTTTGAGTGGTGAGGCCAAGCCAGACTGATCACAACGATGAGGAAACAGGTCAACACAGATTAGAAAAATAGATGGTATCAGTCATCAGAGCTGTCCAGCTTGCAGTAATCTGCCTTTGGAGGAGGGTGGAACATTCCCCTTATGGGTCCTCTGGCAGAGGCCAAAGAAATGTCATGGTGCAGAAGATGCTGAGGATGAGCCTTAAGGTATCTTTAAGCTGCTGTGAGCATCTGTGTGACAGCCAGTTCTGCCATGCTTACATTGGCTCAGGTGGCTTGAGGCAGGCCTTGGCAGCTAGTTATTTTCTTATGACATCCAGATGGTACGTTACTCTCTGATCATTTTGAAATTACACAGTCTGAAGAGAAAGCAAAAAATAATCGTGGTGCATGGTGAGGGATGAATTCATGAGAAGAACCTTCAGACAGTATATCCGTCTGTACACACTTTCATCTCACAAGGGAATTAAAGATGAGGAAGAGGGCTACAGAACTTAGGCATAAAGTAGCCCCCCATGGTGGCTTTAATATTGGATATTATCATCTTGGTTTTAAATGCTGTCTGATATCATGATGCTTGAGGCTACCTCCAGTGAGCAAGAGTGATTCTTGGAGGGTAGCAGTGCCATTATCTACACTACCAGATGGCTCTTGCCCTCTAGAAATCTAAACCCATTCCATCTCTTCTGGGGAAACAGAAACAGGAGGGATTTTGATCCCTTTCCTCCTGGTACTACTGATAATGGAGTAGGTCCCTGCTTATAGGAATTTAGGCTCTTGTATTTCTTCACTACATAGTTCTACTTGGTGATTTGTTCTTTAAAAAGTGGAGCTTCAGAAATCGATATGATTATGAAGTCAAACAGTTAGGTCTCTAACAAATATATTACACTGAAGCTTAGAAGATTTTTACACTGAAATTCTTTCAGTAAAGAATGGTTAGTAAAATAGATCTCAAGTTAAGAAATAGCCTAGCAGTCTTGCAATATAAAGTAATGCATGTGTACATTTGCATAAATATATGTGAATATACTTTAAAAATAATAAAGTATATATCTAGTTAGACCTGTGTTGCTGTGTTAATATACATAAGTATTTGATCTGCAGAAACTATGTCATTAGTAGGCCCTATATATTGCTTGGAAATGGTTTGCATGCACTAGTAAATGAAAAAATTATTTTTTGTTGTTATCTTTTAGCAATGTTGGCCTTTTAGTTCCTCTGTAGCTAAGTGGGACTTTGAACTTTGATCCTTTTGCTGTTATAGCCTAAATCCTGGGAGGTGTGCCACCTCATTCAGCCATCAGCTAATACTTTAGAAGACCTAAAATTTAGATTTGATGTCTATTCTAAACCCACAGCAGTTTTGGATTTCTTTGATGATATTAAACTGGGTCCAATAAATATTATGGAATATGAAAAGTACTATAGACTATAAAGGTCCCTTTTACTATTTTACCTTGAACACCAACAGGCACATCAGCTTAGTTTTCCTCTACTATAAAAGGAGACTTAATTTTTATTGTCCAGTATCAGTCTCTAAAGTTATCCTTATTATAGTTCATAGATGACATTTTCTTCACATGCTCGTATACTCATTACTTGGTCCCCTCCTTTGAAAATGTATATTTTTTTGATGTCCCAGAAACTTTAGAAGAAGAGACTGATTTGAGGAAATTGTGCCTTGGAGGCAAATCCTCAGAAGAATCTTGTCATTGTCCCCTTCTTGTTTCCCAGCTTCCTGTCCATTATAAAGGGAAAAAATGCCTCTGCTACAGGTGCATGCTGCCAAATATTCTGTTCAAGTGCATGGGGCCAACCAATCATGGATCACACACTCTCAAGCTACATGAACAAACAAATCTTTGCTCTTGTCAGAAAAGTAATAAAGACAAACTGTTTCCTGAATTCACCTTCCAAGTATGGCTATACTGCTAGATTTCATCTGTATGGTGTCAGTAGTCATGATCCCAATTTTCCATGAGCCCTCCTCCTGGCTGCTTTTGCTAGGTATTTTGCTTGTGTGTATGTGTCTCTTTATATAGATTATAAATTTCTTTAATCCTGGGAACTATAGCATACTCTTTTCTTCATTTCTGTTCCTTCCTTTGCTGTTGACCATTGGACCTTCATTCTGCCTTCAATCACTTACTAATATTCATACATTCTTTAAGATTACCTGATGTCTTGTGAGAAATAGATTGCTCAGTTGGAATTAATCAAGTCTCCACCACACTTTCTCTCATTCACCTTTGAGCTCTTCTTTCCTTCTTAAATGCGTCTGACTTCTTTACATGCATCTACACACCCTGTTGTAAGCCCTTGAAGGACAGACATCTTGTTCATCCCAGTGAAGGACCAGTATCTGCTTTGCACACTGCAGATGCCTTAAAAGTATAACTGAAAGAATTCTTCCTAGGGGCTCCCAAAATAGCTCCAGAACCATCTCTTCTCTGTGACCCATGGATTTATATGCTGTTGTGGCTCATCTTTATCTTTGTAGCCATAGATCCATGACATATAGAAAATAGTTAAGTTTGTAATTACAATCAAACTTCACACAGCCAGAAAACTCCTATATTTCCCCCTCATTAAGCCTTTTTATCTTGGTGAAAGTTAGTGTCATTTTAAGTAATATGCTGGGTAGCACTGAAAAGTCTTTATTTCTCTTTTCTTTATATTAGACATGAAATTCTTAATAGCTCTTGTGAGTTCACTCCAAAATGCAGCTGGATTCTTCTCTACATTGCTTGTTCAAACTCCCATCCTAATTCACCTGGATCATGTTCATTCTTATCCAAACTGTAACTAGAACCTTCAAATTGTTCCCCTTTTCTCTTTTACTGATCTTCTAAAATCTGTTCTCCTTACAGTATCAAGAAGTCTCTTACTTACTTCTATTCACAAAAAAATGTGAATTGCTAGTCACACCAATCAAGGCTCAGAGAACCCGAATTCTGGGTAATCTTGGCTTGTGGCCTTCTTCTTTATTCACAGTGCCACAGTGGCCGTGGCTCAACTTCTGTTCCTCAAACATGTCAAGCTAATTTCTCATTGTCTTAGAATTGTGACCTTGCTCCACTTTGAGTTTGGAGATGTCTTCTTTGAGAACATGTGGCTATCAAGTGCTCAGATGAGCTTCTCATAATACCTTGCTTGTGAACATTAGTAACTTTCTTATTATGGCAACTAATACCAATAGAAGAACATTGTACTGAGTTTTTGGCTACACAACTTTGTGCTCCAACTGGATTACACTCACCCAGGAGCTATCTTGGGTCCATGAATGGAAAACACACACACACACACACACACACACACACACACACACACAGAGCAGTTAATTTTAAAATGTCTTTGTAAACTCAATGACTGGGTACCCCTAAACCTTCCCCTGATCTTCCAGGCCAAATTTGGGAAGTTGCCAGTGACAACTTACCCAGAAACTCACATGGTCAGTTGGCTTTGTCTCCTGCTTCTTCTGTATCCTATTTGTCTTCCCCTAGTCATCACAATTCTTTCTCTCTCTCTGTCCTACTCATGCAACTCTAAGTGTACCGACCTGTGCCCAATCATTGGCTGCTGACATCTTTATTGGTAGATCAAAAACCAATTGGGGACAAGGACCTTCAATATCTGGACAAGTCGATTCAAAGCATTTGCACCAATCTCCAACAGAAGAACCTTATGAGAAAGGAAAGGAGGATTTACTTTGGCTCACAGCAAGGAGTCAAAGAAAGACAAATGCAGATGCTTAGCTCTTTTGTTGTGATTAACTCAGTTGATGAGACCTTGGGATATTGTGGCCCAGATCTTCCTTCCTATTGAAGACACTGTTATAAACACCCATGCAGAAGTGTGTTTCTATAGTGATCATGAACCTAGGCAATCAATGAAGATAATTTCATCTTCTTTATGACTTTTTCTGGGTTTATGATGTTTCTACTTCTGTTAGAGTGATAGATTGGGTCTTGTACAAACCATCTGCCTTAATCTTTGTATGACTATCAGATCCACTAGTGCTGTCTCATTGGCACTTGACTGGGTTTCTTGGGGTCACTATCTCTTCTTCTGTCTCTTCATGGATGCTCCTTGGCTTGACTAGGAGTCCCTTACAGGCAGATACCACCTGTGTCCTCACTGCATTTCGTAAATCTTAGCACTGAGCAGGTAAGCACTGCGTGTTTTCCCTTTAACTCATGACTCCCCTTTTCTTCCCTCTGTCTTTTTTCAGATGGAATTGCTTGTTAGTTGTAGGGAACTTAAATTCCTATTAGAGCTTTTAAAACTGAGATTGGGGAATTGATGAGGCCTATAATTGGTAAAAGAAACTCTGACCTAAGGTGCTTGCCTAATGAAAGAATGTGGTAGGAGGGCAGTGGGAATAGTTTCAGTTAATAGGGGAGATGAAGATTTGATGCCCAGGGTGCCAGTTTATTAGGCAGGGAATCCAACTATTAATTCACTGAAAAAATGATCTGTCAGAGATACTCATCTTCTGTCCCAGTTGTGGGATGGGCACAAGTATCTTAATAAATTATAGTCCTTTTACCTTTATTAACATTATTAAATTAAAATTTATCTTTATTATAAAAGTTCAGATTAGATAGAAATATTAGAAACTCAATATTACAACCAAGAGGATGTTCCAGGTTCCTTGGCAAACTCTAGTGACAATGATATGGAATGTGAAATGGTGATCACTAGAGTAGGAAGGTGGAAAAGGGAAGCCACTGTGATTCTTGCATTTTGCATGAAGGTTTTGAACTAGCATACTGAAATCCCATGTATGCTTCCTGTATATGTGTGTATGTATATGTATATGTATAAAGTATAATTAATACAAGTTAATCAAAATGTGATGTAGCCTATTTTTGATGTTTTTTATTTCTTACTCACATCAAGGCTTCTTAACCTGTTTCCAGTGGCATTACATTTTGTCTGAGAAATTTTTACATGACTCTAGGTAGATAGGGATATGAAATAGGTATACAAGTTAAACATTTATTCATAAAAATAAACTTGCCATAAAATAATTCTCTGGTATATATGTACTTTATGAATTTATCAAAATGGAAAATAAATTGGCATACTGATGAGGTGAGTGTGTCCATTTAGTTTACACAAAACTAAATATTGGCTGAAGATTTCATCTTGTGGGGCATAGAACATCTTCAATGGTTTAAAGGGCTAATCAGCATATTTTTATTTTTCCAGTTTTATGTGTATGTGGGATATCCATGTGCATGTACTTTTCTTTGCACATGTTTGAAAATATGCATGCTGAATGTGATTGCATGTGCCTGTCTATGTGCATGCAGAAGTCAGAGGTTGATGTTGAGACTCTTTCTTGATCTGTTCTTGATTTTATTCACTGAGTCAAGGTCTCTCACTCAAACTTAGAGCTTGCTGCTATGGCTACTTTTCTTACCAGCTTGCACTGGGATCCTCTGTATCTGTCTTTTGAGGATGAGGATAAGGCAGACTCACCATGCCTCCCAGGCATTTATGTGCATTTCTGAGAATCAGAACTCAGGCCTTGCTCCCTAGCTTTGGCTGATATTTTGATTTTATAATTGTCAATGCTGAGAACATAATTTTGCATAATCATGTGGTACAAAATGGCAAATATATGTTTAGGATCATTTCAGAAATGGTTTGAAATTCTGTTCTAATCCTTGAACAAAAATTCATTGAACAGTTTCTTATGAAACTCAGGTTGGCAACTGAGAAATAAATTTTTAAAATAAAACATTCTCAGAAACCATAACTTGAATATTTGCTCTCTGGAATTAAGCCATTACATTTCTGCAAGAGCAGAAAACTTTGTATGCACAGTGAAAACACTGAAATCCATAACTTACAACAGTATCAAATCTGAGCTGTGGTGTTTCAGGCAAAGTTTGCTTACACCACATAGAATGGAATTAAAACAAGAACCAGGCAAAGCATGTATATCATATGTTCAGAACAAAGGCTGTGATGGCTTTGTGTAATGTATCGTAGGTCAGCACCACCCAGAACATCTCCATCATTACATGTTTGCTTTTTAATTCACTTTGGCCATCACATATTCAGAAGTCTTTCAGTGTTGTCAAGTGTTACATGAGCCCCATACTCACTAATGTGATTTCCATAGGGGGTCATGACCCATAGATTAAAATCTAGGGCATACCTCATACAATATTTTAAGGGACTAGTTCAAAGAGCTAAGTTAGCCAAGTTTCTTCTTAATGATTTGTCATTTCCTTTGACCACCACCCATTGCTGTTCACCTTCCCTCTGTACAATGCTAGACCTGCTGATGATGACTTCTGATCCCAAGGAGAAATCACTCTTCCTGTCTTGCACAAAGAACTTCAAATGACCTCATTCTTTTGCCCTCCACATGCCCATTTCCTTAGTGCCTTACTGCTAACTAGATTAATGAAGAAAAACAAAATTTTGTCAATGAGTAATAACACTTCAGTGTTGGATCCAGTGGTATTTGCACTTTTAAAATAAAATTTCATGGAGAGAACAATATTTCAAAAGTAATAAATCATGAGCAGTTGAATTGTAGACATAACATTAATCCACATCATATTATAAAACACCCAAGTGTCATGGCCCCAGTGTCTGCCACAGTGATGATGTAATAAATTAGTGGAGTTCAAAAGCAGTTCAAGTAACTTTGGTAGATTTTTAAAACACCACAAGTGTATTTATTAAAGTCAACTTCCAGTTTGAAATGAAATATACCACAGTGCCTTTGAGAACATCATGGTGCCTCTTTGACTCTTTTTTTTTTTTTCACCTAACCTAGACCAATTCCCTCAGTTTACAGTGGAAACAAGCAACAGATGTTGCAGGCTAAGAAAATCCCTCACAGTCAACAGACCCAAAACAAGGTTACCATTTACTTCCTACATCTCAGCCCTTTCTGTGGTCATGAAGGACCTGGACTACAGTAGTAGCCACTCTGCTAGTTTTATTATCACTGAGAAAGTGTTCAGAACAATCTCAAGGAGGGAAGGTCCCTTCTGGACAGTGATCTCAGATGTTTCATTCTGTGGATGCTTCGTATCACGTAGTTGTGTAAGAACATCACAGAGGCTGTGTGGTGGAAGTGTATAGGATGAGGACTTTCTTTGTGATAGCAGGGAGGGTAAAAGAAGAATGAGACCCTTTGGAAAGTTATACTTTCTAAAGTTTCCTGAATATTCTGAAATAACAATACCATCTGAGAATCAAAGAGTTGACTATGCGTACAGGCTTATGAGGGATATTTTATATTCAAACATAAAAGCTTCTAGAATTCTGTACCAAGCCATCCTCCAAACTTCCAACAAGATCATGAAACACTAATCCTTCCATTGTATCTATTTCTAGAATTCAGTCCAAACTAAGGCAAATACATCTCTGTCCCTTTTATGACTATGCCTCCATCTCTTCATGATCGAGCTCTATTATCTGACTCTTCGCATGGACCCTGGAACTCCTTGTTCTTGTCTCAAATCCCATGTTTGTTCTTTCTCTGATTACTTCCCTACCCAAAGCTATTCCTGTACATTTGTCAAGGATCCATGCAGACACCATATCTGCTGAGAAGCCTAGTTTCCATGTTCTCTGTGTAGACTAGGTTTCTCTTTACTTTCTGTAGCATTTCAACCTAATGTACACATTTCTCACAACGTTTAGACTTAGTTGACCAGTGTTTCTTTATTGCCTGTTGAAGTCTGGAAAGATATTCAGAACAATCTATTATTTATCTTCTCATTTACTTATTATTTGATTTTGAATTTTATGCTACAGTACTTGATGTCTTATAGGAGGTAAATATTAAAAGAATAATAACCAGTCTTAACCTATAATGAT
Source organism: Montemys delectorum (assembly GCA_019843815.1). NCBI lineage: Eukaryota > Metazoa > Chordata > Mammalia > Rodentia > Muridae > Montemys > Montemys delectorum. The sequence continues at coordinate 48,314 of JADRCD010214502.1, read as the reverse complement.
TTTTGTCAGTTTTACTTCAATCCCAGGAATCCATTTATTCAGACTCTACAATGCTTTAAGGTAGATAACATAGCTAGTGGCTAATGTTCCCAATGTTCTATGTTATAGTCTTTTGACTTGACTTTGATTGCAGTCATTGCTCTGGCAGACAGTTTTGTGATAATGTAGACTCATGCCATGTAACTTACTTCAACTGTACTGTGTATCAGTTTGCTTTCTCTCCCAGTCTCTCTCCAAAGTATCAGGAAGTCACTAGATCTGCTGTCAGCTTAGTACAAATTGAACAGGATTTAGCGTCTCTGGCCAACCTTTAAGCATGGGTAAAGAGAGCTGGTGAGAATGTTCTCCACCCTTAACCCTTTGGACAGACAATTCTACAAGGTTATGCCAGAGACCTTGGCTGATTCAAGCTTGCAGTGCTTGTAGAAATGATATATGCAATTTAGTTTTGTATAGCTGTCTCACTCCTGTGACTTTTCATTTTTTTTTCCAGAGGCATATATCAAATAAACTTGAAGATATTCTCCCAGTTTATTTTGGAGAAACTCAAATTAGGGACTGTCATTGTCCCCATTGTGTTAGAAACAGGCACAGGGAACTAAGAACCTTATGTAAGCTCCTTTCCCTGGACAGTGAAGCAGGCTACATTCAAACTCAAAGAGCCTGGCTGCAGAACCATTTCCATGATCATGATGCCAAACTGATGATGGTAAAAGACATAGGAAACTCTAACTTGCAGCCACAAAGCTTCCTGCCATTTTGTGTTTACACTTGTCTTGATGGAAAAATGAAATGCCGTGCGTTTGGAAGCAAGGCTATATTATTTCTGACAGCTTCATATTTCAGGTCTCTCCATCCTTCTCGGAAGAAGCTCCATCTAGATTAACAAGCAAACATTGATGTGCTGTACCTTTTCATTCCAAAGGCTCCATTGTAAGGTTCCCCAGCTGATGTATGCATCATAGAGTTTCCTAGGATTCCTCATGGATCTGTTGTTCTCAGGGTAGATGATTGTTGGCAGTGCAATTGGAGGCTGAGCATTTCAATAACATTCCACATACCAGTGTCACCAGAAATTGAACCTAATAAGATTTTACAACTCTGAACAACCCTAGAATGTAAATCAGATCTCATTTTTCTTATTTGGAAAATGAAGAGTTTGAGTTAAAGTGTATGCTTATACTTGTTTGAGTGCTTACAGCCCACTAAAATCTATGCTCTGCCCTGATCTCTCATCTTTCACTTAAAGTGCACACATGGAAAATCATGTGTCTTGTATAATTTCAGGGTTCTTTGTCCTCTCTGTTCCCTATGGACATGCCTCCAGGTTCTATTTCAGCCCCAGTCTTTTATAGTTTTAGGTAAATGCATATCCACCAAACTCATCTTGTGGAAGACTTCTATGTGAAATATCTGTTCTTATTGCTAACTACCAGACTCACTGTGAATCAATTACTTGATAAACATCCCTCTGAGTTTTAAACAAATATTAGGGATAATAACAAACATTTTTATCTACTTGCATCTTATTCTGAAAGTATCCTATGTTTAAATATTCTTTAAGATATGGTGATAAGAGATGTACATAGAGGGATTGAGATTGTACCCTAAAAAAATAATTTTTGTCATATAGTATAAATAAAATTAAAAGTAATTATACAATGATAATTTAAATGAGTAAGCTTTCCCATATATGTCTGTTATTGATTCTATAGTTTATAATTAATGTGTTTGTGCAAATATTATAGTATTCTGGACTTTTTGATTGGATACAATATTATTCAATGTTTCTATTTTGTTTGGCAAGAAGAACAATGTTAAACAGGAGTCTAATGGGCTGGAAAAAACCCAACATACCAAATTCAGATGAACTAATGTGCTTACTGATAGAAATGTAGCAGCTTGTTGACTGGAAAAAGAACAGTGGGTTTGATTTACTTTATACTGAATTTTGATAAAAACAGTAGCTTTGTGATGACAGTTTCCTGTAAAAATTTTATGAGCTGAATTTTTGGCTTATAAAAGAGAGAATAGATAATGAGAAAAAATAGACCTGAATTTTAACTCATGTTAGAATAAAAGAAAGGCTACGGCATACTATATGCAGGGTCAGTAGATGCTTCTCTGGGATTGATAGCAAATATCTACAGAGAGTAACATATTTTATTTTAATAAATTGTCTTTCAAATGAATTTTGATCTCATGTGATGGGAGGAGATTGATGAGATTCTTCTAGTTTGGTTTAATACAGGATCTCAAGTAGCTGAGGCTGACTTTAAGCTCTTTATGTAACTGAGGGTGGCCTTAGTTCAAATTCATCTATTCTGAGTTCATGGGCCACTTCCATTTACATATTGATTCTTCTCATAACTGTCTTTCCAAACATTACCAAGGTATTTGGTTCAGTCTGACTTTTAGTCCAGGAGACTGTGTTCTGATGTGATCTATACTTTCATCTTAAGGTTCAGGAGGTTCTCAAGGGTCCATAGCTTTGAAGATTGTTTTATTACATCACAGACTCAGGTCTTTAGCCTCATCCAGCCTCCCTTGTTTATAACCACAGGTTCCAATAGATCACCACTTGCCTTACTCGCCTCTCCAGCCACACAGATAGCTACATAAACTTTACAACTTGATTCCTTTGCTAGTTTTGATTGAGGCTCACTCCACTATCAGTTGCCTCTACCATTAAGAAACCATCTTTTGTTGCTGAAATTGATGAGACTAAGTACCATGTTCTCCTTACCGAGCTACGCTATCACTGTGGCTTGTACTTTATAATTTCTTATTGGCTATCTGGATGATTTCTGAAAGCAGTGGTGTCACATCAAAAGAGTATCTACCTACTTTTAGACTATATGACAGACTAATAGTGTGGTCTTTGTTTGTTTCTTGATCTAGTGGGTTTTATGCCTCTTTCGGATTTCTCTGACCATGTTGACCATCTTTAAGATATTGGCCTCACACTGGAGATAAGATCTGGTCCTGCTCCTATGCTTTACCCACCCCTATGCTTTACCCACATCCCTCTGCTCCAGCAAGTATGTTGTGGGATCTCTAGTTTCTTAAAGTTCCTCGGGGAAGATGCTTATCCTCACTTATGATGAGCGATGGGGGAGGAGGCATAACAAATGCATGTTTTATAGTGAAGACATCCTTAGGGATCTGGTACACTATCCTTTCTCTGGAGCATTTTCTAAGTATTGATGACAATTCTGAATTTGGACATATTCCTACAGCAGGAGCTTTTCTTTGTGCTTTGTTAAAATAACTTTGTTCGATACAGAGAGTGGGAACTCAGGATCATCAGAGCTCAAACTAAGTTATTACTATCTTTTTTTTTTTTTTGGTGTGAAAGAAACTATAACATCAACAACTTTGATGTCAGCCCAGTGTGCTGCTGTGCCAGCTACTTTCTGGCAGTTGCCTTGAATGTTTTATTACTACATGAAGCAAAAAAAAAAAAAAATGACCTTTGAGAATTTCAGTATCTGTTTGATGTATATGTTCATTCATATACTTTTAAGGAATCACTTTGAAAGGGTCAAGAAACGAATCTAATGATTTTGGTGAGAAAAGAGCATTATTGACACTCTCCCTGTCTCTCTGTGTCTCTGTCTCTCTGTCTCTGTCTCTATCTCTGTGTGCATATGTGTGTGTGTGTGTGTGTGTGTGTGTGTGTGTATGTGTGTGTGCGTGTGTGAGTGCCTTTACAAAGTGCTGATTAAACAGTTTATAGTTTGGGTATAAATTATGTATTTTTACATATGTAATTTTGTCTGACACTAAAAAGAGAGCTTTAGAATACCTTGAAAACATGTTAATATGTTTTTAGAAAGTAAAATAAAATTATGCTCTCATGAATTAAGTCATAAAATTAGCATTTTGTCATTACTTTTGAACTGGAAATAAAGCATCTTAAAAATGAATAAGCTCAAAGAATTTCAAACAGCAAAAAGAGCAGTTAGGACATTGTGAATATGTTTAATTATTAATTTCCTGCAGAACTTTGTATTCCCTTTTCATAAAACCTTAAATAACTTCATTTGTCTTGAATGCTTACATTGTTTCTTTGTTGATTTTTGCTTTTATGTTCAAATCTTCTCTTTACAAAACAAAACATATGCTCCCATCTTTTGAAAAAAATCCCTCACCTCAGCAGAGTATAAACCTAACAGTTGAATTTTGGCCTATAGTGTCCCTTTTCACTTGGTGGTGCAGCTAGCATAATGACTTGTAGTTGCCAGTGTCCTACCCTTAATGTAATATCTCTTGTTCTTCTTTACAAAGGGAATAAGTGAAAAATTGAAATAGTCATGGCTTCTAAATTCTTAGGATGTTATATTGAAATTCTTAAGCTTGCTTTTCCCTCTTAATCATGTGTTAGTTTCTCTGGTAAAACTCTTCCATCTGGAATGCCACAGGGCAGTATCATAGCAATTTTGTGCTAAAGGGAGAAATGTACACAATATATATTTGATATTTCTCTTAAGCTATTTTCATTTTGTCTTATAGAATTATGAAAGGCTTTTTGGAGACCAACAAATTGATATATCTTGAAAAACATTTACTTAATCATAGATTATTATGCAATTTTCAGAATATTATTCAATGTTTAAGATAAAATGCTTTTGAGCAGTTAGAAATGGATGCTTATAGACTTGTAATGATTTCTATTAGATAGATGTCTTTATTCATTGCTACTACTGTAACAGAATTCCTTAAACTGAGTGTATTAGTAAATAAGAGAGTTTTATTTCTCATGATTTAGGAAGTTGAAGGTCAGAAGCAGATTTGATGTATAGTGAGAACTGCTGTCTGTCACAAGGTGATGGACCACTGTTGCTGGGGCTCATGCAGCAGAATGTGTAAAGATAAAAGTTATCTTTCCAATTCTTTCATAAAGTCATTAATCTCATTCATGGCAGCTCTGCCCTTGTATCTTAACCACCTCTTAAAGGTCATACTACTTAATACTGTCACACTGACAATTAGTTTTTAACATATGATTTGGGGTATGGAACACATTCAAGCCATGGCTAGAAGCCAACATTACCTTCTTGCCGTCACTTTTTTTTCTGTCTTTGCACAACTTTTTCAGATGTGTGACACAGACTCCATGGCACATGCTCATTGCATTTCCCTGTAGTGATAAAGGATTAAGTAGTTGCTATTCTATGTGTATTAGAACAGTATATAGCAATGAGGAAATTTGTAAAAATATCTTCTATTCACCAGATGTCTTCTTGAAGGCTTACTGTTGAATAGCTTACCATTTCTAGATCTTTCTAAACTCTATCTGTCTGGTTGAACTCAGATGTTCTAACTCAAAACTCCTCTCCAAGCTGACTGTTTCAAACTGGTTTCTCTCAGCTTCTGACTGAATTTCTCTGCTTAGCCTCAAACTAACTGGCAATCTATTTTAATCTTCTGGCTCTGTCTCATTTTTTGGCTCATTTTGTCTTCACCTGCAACCTGTCTGTAAAACTGTCTTAGAAAATATGCCTCCCTACTGTGCTGCTCTCCCATAGACTCCCTTTCCTGTGCTCTTTTCCTGAGGTTGGGCATATCCTATCTCTTCCTTCAAACTTGCTTGCTTCATTTTAGAAACGAACCTTACCTTGTTTGGGATTAAAGGTGTGTATTAAGGGTGTGTCTATATTCCAGACAGAAGGATTAAAGGTGTGTCATTCTTGCTGGACCACACAGATGTAGAGGTTCTTCTGATGTGTGTTCCCTTGCCAGAGTAGCCATTTTGCTGGGTTAAAATATCGCTACAGTAGATACATGCAAGTCAGGCAGAGAAAATTCATGGAAAAACTTGGTATAGACTATTGAGAAATGCTTCTTGGGATTACCTTATCATGATGTCACCAACCTTCTTTGACCAAAGTTAAATTTTTGTAAAAATTTCCACTACTGAATAAAGTTACCTCACAAGACAGTGGTGATATCTATGTATCACTATACGAAAATATTTTTATTACTAGCGTGACTTATCTTCCCAAGGATTTTGTTCTTGACTTTAGAAAACTTCATGTGTGTGTTTGCATTTGTATGAAGGGAACAGGAGATCTACTTGAAGAAATGACATGGCTGTAGTCATGAGTTTAGATTTCTTTACTCCATTATCAACCAGAGTGTTCCCTGAAACTCTGCAATATCTGAAGTGATTCCAGAATATAAGAGATGCACATAAGAGTCAGGGTATAACAGACATGTGGAGCAAAACCAAATGGATGAATGAGTGTATATTAATTTTCCAAGGTAACTGTCACAGTACATTCTTGCTGCAATAACAAAATCCCACAGCCTGGGTAGTTAGTGAACAACAGAAATTTACTTTTTATAGTTGTAGAGGCTGGAAAATCCAAGGTCTAGGTATGGACAGACTTGGTGTTTAGGGAGAACTGCTGTCTACTTCTAAGGTGATTTGTATTGGTGCATCTCTTAAAACAGAAGCTATAAGGACAGGCATACTCTCTGACTGAGTGTGTGAACTCTACCTTTGAGTCATAGATTAAAATTTTACAAAACCACTCTCTTTTTAAAATGAAATTGTGCTAAGGTTTCTAGTTTGACCAAATTATAACTGATCATTTTTGACTAGTAACTCGTACCAAGCTAGTCTTAAGGTCTATGAAACTGACAATTTTAGATTTTGATAATTCAAACAGTTCCAAATTTACTTGTTTAAAGGGAATCCCTAATGCAACCCTTTGTGTATTAGGCAAAAATGCTCAGTGTATTATCAGCTTCTATCAACCAGTGAAGCACTGAACCTACAAAATGAAAGCCCATTTTTAGACAATTGGACAATATTTGGATGAAAACTCCCAAAATTTAGTAGGTTTTAAAGATCATTTACACCAAAACCTATAGTAATGCCTACTATGGAATACAAAATAGGAATCTGAACAATATTACTATACTAATACTAAAATGGATACCATCCTCATACTCTCACAGCATCACAGCAGTTCTTTGGACTTATAGTATGATATAGATGTTCTCTGTTGTAAGACTGAAAGTCAGTCCAGAAAACTGTCAAAACCTTCACTCAGTTTCCTATCTTGTAGAAGAACTGAGGACTTCTGTTTCCAGGGCCAGGAGCTGTAGTGAATGATGTTCCAGAAGATTATTAGACAGGTTCCTGTAATGATGCTGATACTGTTTAGCCAACAGAAAAAAGTGAAAACAAACAAACAAACAAACAAAAACCAAAATCAAAACAAAACCAAAAAAGCCCCCAAACTCAAAACTAAAACAAACAGACAAACAATCACCAGAACTCCAGGAAAGCTTATTTTTATCTTAGTGTAGTTCTAAGGCAAAGTCTGTGAGATTCATTCTGTGTACCCGGGAAAAGATCATATATTGTACAGAAGGATTTTGTATGTTTTTGTGTGGTGGTATGTGGGTGTCTGTGTGTGACTATGTGTGTCTCTCTGTGTGTACATGTGTGTATGTGCATGCTAAAAGATGCGAAGAATGAAAAATGATAATGAATTTGTGACTAAGGAAGAAATAGGTGTTGCCGCTATATTCAATTTGTGGGCTTCCCCTAACAACCCAGTGGGACATACTCACCTGAAAGCTAAAGAAGGCTCTCAGTTGAGGCTGAGACAGAGAGTTTGGAATGAGAAGAAGTAACTGAATATGGGGCTTCTGAAGGTGGTGACACCATTGATTGGTCAACATAAAAAATCAGAGCATTGTGTATTCAGGGTACAAAGCGAATTTGCCACCCAGTGGTTTTCTTTAAAGGTTTATCTTAATTTTCAATTATATATATGTGTGTACCTGAGTATGGCTATGCACACATGAGTGCAGGTAGCTATGAATGGTAGGAGAGGGCATTAGATTCCTGAAACTGTGGTTACAGGTGGGTGTGAGCTACCTGACTTTGGTGTTTGGAACTGAAGTCAGGTCTTCTGCAGGAGTTGTAGGTATTCTTCATCAGGGAGTCATTTTTTAGATGTTGCATTTAAAGTTTCCTGTAAAAACATTTGGAATCACTAAAATGACCAAATTCACATTTAAAAACATTTGCTATTAGTTATTTCCCATATGGAGTTTATCTATTTTGGTGTGTGTAGGGGCCAGTCATTGAACATTTTCTTAGCATATTTTATTACTCTTTAAGATTTTCTTCTTCTTCGGAATTCATGTGCTCTCTGAAACTGGCTGTGATGGCTTTTATAGATGTGGACAGTGACTTCGAGCTGGTCATTGATATGAACTTTCAGTTTGATAAAACAATTACCTCTCCAAATCCTTTGTATAGTCCTGATGTGTGTTTTCTATGAGCTTCTCAGATTGTAAGGCTCTCTCTGCGTCCCTTCAGTTTGTTAAACTCATTTTACTTTTCTTCTCCCCATGTGACATGGAAAGGATGCTGTGAAGATGATATATTACTTTTTAAAAATGTGTTGGCATGAGAATTGCATTTCCTAGATTTATTTGTTCAGAGAGAGTGTTTTCAATACCACAGAGCAATCGACTGCATTAGAAATATGTTTCATTAGAATATGTTTCTGTGTATTTGTGAACGTTGGCACTTATGCATTTAGTAACTATTCTGACAGATTTTGGTTTGTG
>JADRCD010214502.1:15965-39703 GCA_019843815.1 Montemys delectorum | reverse complement strand
CAGGTAACACAAGGACATTTCAAACTCACTATATAGCCAAAGTTGACCTTTAATTTCTGGCTTCTACTTCCTGAGTGTTGGAATTATTGACATGCATCATTTGGCCAAAGACCATATTTTCAGCTTTGTGCAGGCTAGACAGCCATTCCAGCATTTAAGCTATGTGCCCAGCCCTCATTAGAGGACTGCTTTACTAACACTCATCTGCCTTGTGCTCCTTGGTGAGCTAATTTGATCTCAGCATATTCCCTTTGTTTTGTTTGTGTCTAGCAGAATTTCTTTATATGGTATTTGTTGTCAAAAACATTTTTTTCTACGCTGGGTATTTAACTCCTGACTTTGAACACACTAGTAAAATACTCTACCACTGAACTACATCTCAGGTCCTTATAATAGAAGTCATTTATGTGTGTATGTGTGTGTGTGAAAATCTCCGAAATGAATATGAGGCAAGTCTAGCTGAGATACAAATGACCTTTGTAGCCCTGGAGAAATCATTGAAGCTCTTTGTTGATTTCAACTGTTTTATTTAGTCAAAATGTATTATCTTCATTGTGTAAGTCTACATTCAACTTTGGATGGAGGGACTTTTAAAATTTGGTGGGAGAAACAAGACGCATTAAAAATTGTTCATGGGCCAGCTATGGGAAGCGCTATTCTTATTGCCTAGGCTGTTGTTCCTTGCAACATGCTCAATAACCTTGCTTTTTAAAATCATATTGTATACATATAAGAGGAAGCAAGTGAATATAGATTGCCTTAAGATGAAGAATTTGATTTGACTCCGAGTTACCAAAAGTTTAAATAGATTCTGACTGTCCTGGAGCATGCTTGTGTTTAGAAAGAAGTTGAGACAAGAAGAAACACTATTGGAACTGGGAAAAAGCCTTCTGTGGAAGCCTCATTAGCAGGAGTCCATAGGCCTGGAGAGAAAGTAACTTCGCTTGAGTGACTTGAAGCTTGCCATGAGATGTAAGTGGGAATTTTAGATGGTGACAGATTATAAAAGACTGCCATACAAAATAGAGCCTCAATACCACAGAGCAATCGACTGCGTTAGAAATATGTTTCATTAGAATATGTTTCTGTGTATTTGTGAACATTGGCACTTATGCATTTAGTAACTATTCTGACAGATTTTGGTTTGTGTGATTTGGCTTTACTTATCTGTGGCAAAATATCATTAAAAATGTAATAATATACAGAGTTTCTGATTTGCTTTTCCCAGAGCAGACAAATGAATTTTATTGTTTTATTTCAAGGTGGCATCTCAGGTAACACAAGGACATTTCAAACTCACTATATAGCCAAAGTTGACATGGTTTCACGTAGTAGCTCTCCCTCATCCCATCCTCTCTGTGTTTGTCTCTGTCTCTGTGTCTGTGTGTCTCTCTCTCTTTGTGTCTGTCTGTCTATCTCACTCCATCCTTTCTTTCTTCCCTCCTTCCCTCCCCACCTCTCTTGTTCCTTCATATTAAGTCCTTACATATGTTAGGGAAGTGCTTTACAATCAAAGCATATTGTGTCCCAGATTTTGTTTCACTCTTTATTATAAGACAAGCTCTCTATAAGTTGCCCCACCTGGCTTTGAACTGACACCGTAGCTATTCAGGACTTGGCAACCCTGTTGCCTCAGCTTCCTGTGTAGCTGGGATTTCAGGCCTATGACACCAGACCCAGTCCATTTATAGGGCTTAAAGATAGTTTACCCAGAGCCTAAGAAGCTTGATTTCTTGATCTACAAACCCTGTGAAAAACAGTATGTTTATTTTGGGTTGCTGTGAGGATTAGGAATATGAAGCAAGGAGTGTCTGACACTGCTTTGCTCACTACACGGTAGCATTGGCTACATATGCTGTAGACATAAATAGGTGAGTCCGGTGGATGCTTCCTCTCTGGTTTACTTGATCTCAGAATAAAGCAGCCTTCAAGGTATTCTGGTCCATCCTCTGTTGGAAGCAAGTGTTCCCTTCATAGCTCTTCTGGTTTCATTTCTTTTTATCATCTAGCCTCCGGGGAAATTGCAGTTATGAGAAAATTTACCATTTTTCCAGGAACAGACATTTCCATGGCTGAACATTTAATGGCTTGAAAATGTTTTATGTATTGCTCTGGGTTGTCTTGTCAGTTCCACAGATTAGTTCTCTCTGCCTTTATTTCAGAGCTATCAAATGGCAGTTCCTCCTTCACACATCAGACCTTACACATCCAACGAGAAGATGCGATTTCTTCCTCGGGTTCCCCTGAGTCCTTTTCTTTCTAGACTAAGTGTTTCTCTCCCATCATCTGACACAATCACACAGCTCCTCACATCCCAATTTCTTTGGCTGCAATCTGACTTTAGGTTTCAGAACTGTGGCTTTCAGAGCTAAGTGATGCCACACTGCTGAGATGTATTCAGAGGCAAATTCAGTAGGTTTTCTTGGATCTAGAATCTAGACAAGTGTCAATTTCACCGTAGAATTTTATAAAATGGATAAAGCCAGGTCTAAATCCCAGTTATTTTGATGTAGTAGATCTATATTTGGGGGTACCTCTTGACATTATTAGATGCCTACAGAAAGGGGAAGGAACATTATTCACTGCTGTAAGAAATATAACATGTTGAAAGACACTATACCAAGGTTTCACTATAAGACCTTTCAATTAAGTTAACTGAAAGTTTACACCCATGTGCAAACGTGCCTAGGGATGTTTACAGCAGATTTATTCACAATTCTCCCAACTTGGAAACATCTTGGTCACATTAAGAAGACAGTGGTAGATCCCAACTACAGGTTGTGATTCAGCACTAAAGAGAAGTGACTATCAAGGTAGGGAACTTTACAGGGAACTCAGACCCATAGCTCTAAGTGAATGGGCCCATCTGGGAAGTGTACAGACTATAGAGTTCTATACAACATTTTCTACTCTAGAAAAGACAAACCTATGTAGACAGTAGGAAGATTCTCAGTAACTTTAGAGGGAGGTAAGGATAAATAGTGAAATCATGGGACTTTGAGGATAATGAACAGTGAGTTCTATACAACATTGTAATGATTGATACTTGTAATACAAATATCAAACAAGAGAGTACACATGCGTACACACACACAAAACCCAGCAAGTATCAGTGCACACTATCACCTTTGTGTGACGATGATGTGCCCATATAAAGATCTGGCAGAGCAAATGTACAATCAGTGTAGGCTTGGGATAATGCACATTGGATGAGTAATAATGGAGGGCAGAATTTTCCTGTGGGGGACAAAGAGGTCTGCAAGAATTCTATGTACTTTTAATTCAAGTTTAATTCAGCAGTGTGGTATCACTTAGCTCTGAAAGCCACAGTTCTGAAACCCAAAGTCAAATTGCAGCCAAAGAAATTGGGATGTGAGGAGCTGTGTGAACCCAAAATGACTAAAAAATAATAAAGTGTACTAATTAATCAATTTTTAAAATCTCCACATTAAATTTAGTATTTAGGCATGTCTGCAAGCCTCAAAAATTTTACTACAGAAAAAAATGTTTGTGACAACCATGGTAGACAATTCAGCCTGCTTCAAGTGTTAGAGGAGTTATAACTACTAGGGCTCCTTGTTAGAGCTTTACCAATATGTATAGCACATTTTCCAAGATGTAAACCTATGACTTTGTCTATTCTGATTATATACACCTTGGCCATTTCTGACTATCATTCGTGCGTGCTCACCTGACTCATTCAGAGTACCTGAAGGTGTCATTTATTCGGAGTAGAGATTCCAGAGTGATAGATCTAGCAAAAGCTATAGCTTTGGGTTTGTCCCCTATTTATTACTACCTTTCCACAGAGAGCAGTCTGTGTTGCTCTCGCTCCTTCATATTTGATACATCTTTTAGTTTGCCTTTGAATCGTCTTTCAATTTCCAAGCTCCAGCACTTGTTTATAGAACCAGAAGCCGTCAGGGAACGGCCCTGGAACCGTCCATGTGGGAGGAAACTTCTCTCCTTTGTAGTAAGGTCAGGGTCTTACTACTCTTGATAGTCTCATAAAATGATATTGCTGTAGTTTAGTTAGGATGATTTTGGCTGTAAGTATCAGGAATTCCAATTTAAAATGTCTTAAATAATGAAGGGATTCATTATCTCGCACAACAAGAACCCTGGAGGAGGGCCGTTCCAAGGTGAGTCAATTCAGCGTTTTCGATATCATCAAAATCCTGCCTTCCTGCTATAGCATCTTTCCATTCCACATAGCTCAGCACTTCCTTCAGGCTCACTTCCTCCATGACCTCAAGATGGCAGCTATCCTTTGGTGGTGGCCTGAAGGCAAGGCAAACACCTTCAAGTGTTTTTCTTTTGTTTTTCAAATTTTCTCATCAGATTTACTCTCCTGACTGTCTCCCTTGAAAACACTCCTCAGTCTGGTATAAACCAACCACTTTCCTGGATAAAAGTGGCTCGCTGTTGGGGTTTAAGGTGGTCTCTGGATCTGGAGATGGGCCTGCTTCCCAAAGAGCTCATGGAGGCCTATGTAGTAGCTTTTAAAAAATGGGGCTTAATGAGACTATGCTGAGGAAAACTGGGATTTTGTGAAAAATGAAAGTGATTTATGAGAAATAAATTTATGAGCAAGTAGCAGTATTTCTTATATTCCTAAATAATGTAACCAAAAACATTTTCCTTATTCAGAGTACATTGCAACTATGTTTTTGGAAACAGTGAGTGTTTATTGTTGAAGAACAAATTTTAATTGTTTTGAAAACTTCACACACGAGCACTTTATCTACATTACTCTTGCCCCTCCCTCATTACTTCCCCTCACGACCCTTCTTTGTTATTGTTTTACACACACACACGCACACACACACACATGCACACACACACACACACACACACACACACACACACACTCTTATAGGCACATCTACATATAATCTACTGAATCCATTTAATACTGCTAGAATGCACATGTGTCCAGAGCTGACCACTTGAGATTGGCAGCCTAAGCAGGAGACAAACTTAACTGTGTGATTCTGTTGACCATTTGTCTAAGGAGAAATAATTAAAGTTTACATAGGTTGTAAATGTGTGCATGGCTCCAGATTAGTCACAAAACGATTGTTGGACCAACATGAAATTCTCCTTGCTCAGCAGAGCAGACCTTCATTGCTCAGCGACTATGGTTCTTTTATTTATATTTTAAAATTTTTCTTTCATGATGACAATATGACTGCCTCCCAATAAATTTTTGAAGGAAGATTTGAAGTAGGAGTCTCTTGAACTCTCCTGACCTACACAATATGATTAAGAACACTGACAAACCATCAGGAAGAGGAAGTATAAGTTTTAATAAGTTCAATAATTAAGCATAAATTACAATTCTGTTTCAAAAGCTCCATTTGATGTCAATATAGAATTCCTTCTTATTGAGCCTGGTCAAACAGAGAATCAGGAAATTGAGTAAAGTCAGCACTGACAGACATGTAATCTGAAGAGTTTACATCCTGTGAATTACTCAGTCTCCTTCTGAAAGAGAAGCTTGGTATCGGTGAGTGCTGATTGTTATTTAAATTTCAAGTTAACTTGCAGAAAAGACTAACAGATTTATGAAGATAGATGGAAAAGAAGTGTGTGTCACTCACAGAGGAAAATTGAGAAAGTAATGAGAACAGGAGTCCCATTTGTCCTGACAATGTGTGGAGAGTCGTCATCACACACAGCCCTTACTCACTCAGCCTTCCTGGGAGGCCGCTTCGATAGGAGGCAGGTGTAATCATGAAGACTTCCATAATTATAGATCACAATGTGTTGTACTAATCCAAGGTGGTTTTAGTTCACATCTTTGTACTTATGTGTCACCCTGTAGCTGAGCACACTGCTTTTCTTCAATGCTAGTTTTAATGCACAAAAAGGCCCGCTGGTCAGATTTTAGCTAAGTAAGAATCATTCAGTAATTTTATTTCTGATACCTATCCTCATAGCTAGTACACTTATCAAAGCAATAACAAATTACAAAATCACAATCACAGGTTGAATCTTTTCATGGTAGTATGTGTGTGCGTGTGTGTGTGTGTGTGTGTGTGTGTGTGTGTGTATGTGAATGACTCCACACTGATGGCATGGGATAATAACTTCAGTTTTAAATATATTTGTTAAAATATATTTAACAAGATATTTTTATTTTGTTAAATATATTTTAAAATTAAAATATAGTTACATCACTTTCCCCATTTCCTGTCCTTCCTCTCTCCTTTCCCCATTTCCCTCCCTTTAAATCGTCCCCAGGCCCTACTACACTACAGAACAAGTAGATGTTCTGGCCGTTTTTTTCTTCGATTGTTAGTGTTACATGCTTGTACACATGCTGCATGCATGGGCATGTATGTACATGCATGAATGCACACACACACATACACACACACACACAAATAAACAACAAAAACCTGCTGAGTCTGTTCTTATAATTTGTGTGTATGTGATTTCAGGGATGGCCACTTGGTATTAGGTAACCATAAGGAGGTTTATCTCTGGGAGAGACCAGTTCTCTCTCAGCAGTCATGCTTGTAGGTCTTAGGCTAGGGATAGAACCCTGAGAGACTTTTTCCTGCTTTCTGCGTAAGCATGTCTATTGATATTGTCACTGTTTTAGGTCATTTTTGGAAGCCATTTCGAGGAGACAGAGTCCTACACAAGATTTCTTGGTCCTGGGGTTCTTACAATCTTTCTACCCTTTTCTTCTACAATGTTTCAAGAGCTTTAGATAGAATTTTGTTGTAAATTTATTCATTGGTTCTGAGCCCACCATCCATTGGTTTCTGCATTATGTCCAGTTGTAGTTTTCTGTAATGCTCTCAATCTACTATGGAGAAGATCTTTCTTAATGAAGCGTGAGAGTTACACTTTTGTGGCTATAAGAGTAAATTTTAGATGGAATTTGGAGTTATGCTGGTCTATCAAATTGGCAGGTTTCTCCTCTAACATCCATGACCTCAGCAGCCCAAATAGTTAGCTATATTTCCATTAGAAGGTGTGACTTCCCTCTGGTTGAATGGATATCAAGTTCAAATAGACAGCTGTAGATCACCACAGATACATGAATGGTAGTGCTACACTTTTAGTAGTATCTTGTCATGCTGGTCATCATTGTTCATAGGGATCCCAGGAAGATAGGACTCTCTGGTAGTGTGTATAGTATTCTGTGATACTATGAAAGCCAAACCATAGGATTTTAGGTTAGACCCAGCTTGACTCATCCAAGATCTGTGTACTAAGTGTGTAATGTCTTCAGCAATAGAGACAACCTCTCAGAGACCACCAAGGGCAATGCCAATAGCCTATATTGTTTTCAGAGTCACTTGGACTATCCTGACCAACAAGTTAACCAGAGGTTTCTCATACTTGGTACTCAGGTCTTTTGTTAGATTGTCTAGGGCTTTTGTGAGGAACTGAAGTGCATAACTTCATTTAAAAAAATATATATATATATATATATATATTCTATATAATTTTGTTAAATACACAGTAGTATAATTTCTTGGGATGTTATTTGTTCCTCTTCCTTCCTTCTCCTTCTGTATTGATTCTGTATTGAACTTCCTCACTCTTCCCATCCTGGTTTCTGTGCTTCCTCCATGTTACATACTCAAGTCTGAAGAATTGGAGCAAGGAACCACAGATAAGAGAGTGTGTATCTCTTGAGATCTGGGTCATCTCACTCAATAGAATCTTTTCTAGGCCTATCTATTAACATGCAAATTCAGTGATTTCTTTTCCCTTCATAACCAAATAGTTGTTTGTGTACCATTGTTGTGCTGTGTTTTTATTTTCATGTAATTCTTGGGGATATTTTCATTTCTCTCTTGATTTCTTCTCTGGCCCATTCATTATTTAGCAACGAGTTGGTTAATCTCCAACCATAATCTCTGAGTTTATGTAATTACTAGAAATTTCCCATCAATTTTGTATTTTATTGCACAATGGCCAGATAGGATTCATGTAATTATTCCAATTTTTCTGAAATTCTTAAAGTTTGCTTTGGGTCTTAGCACGTGTTCTATTTTAAGGAAGCTTTTGTTGGCTGCCCAATAGAATTTATATCCTTCAGTGTTTGGGTAGGATATTTATTAGGTATCTGTTCAATCTATTTGCTATAAGATGCCATTCGATTTTGAAGTTTTGCCTTATTTTATTTCTTAATTTAATGTGAGATTAAATTAAATAATTTAATTTAATTAGAGAAAGTGGGATGTTGAAATTGCCTACTATGTATGGTTAGATTGGTCTTAATCTGTTTTTTAAAATTACAGTACTGTGCTTTAATGAAATTGAGTGTGTGGGAATTTGGGGCATATCTGTTTAGGATTATATTTTATTCCTTCTTTTTAGACATGATTTGTCTTAATTTTTATTTTACATGTAAGAGTGCTTTGTCTGCATGTATGTCTGTGCACCACATTTGTGTCTTCTGCCATGGTGGCTAGAGGAGAACATCAAACCCCCTGGAACTAGAGTTACAGACAGGTGTGAGCTACCATGTGCATGCTGGAACTAAATCCAGGTTCTCTGGAAGTTCAACAAGTTCTTTTCATTGCTAATCCATCTTTCAAGAACCGTGTAATTTTTTTATTGTTTCCATGATTAGAATGAAGTCTTTATCACTTCTGATTAATTTTAGTTTGATTGTTTCCATGATTAGAATGAAGTCTTTATCACTTCTGATTAATTTTAGTTTTTATTTAAGTCTATTTTATTAGATATTACAATGACAGTGCCTGCCTTCTTTCTAAAACTATTTGTCAACAATATAATTTTTTCAATCCTTTCACTTTAAAGTGGTGACTATCCTTAAAGCCAAAGTAGACAACAGAAACATGAATTTTGTTCCTTATTTCCTTCAGGTAGTCTTTTGACTGTAAAATATTTATCAAAATATTTTGACTGTAAAAAATATTTAAAGTTATTAAATGTTGTACATTGGTTGCAGTCATTTTGTTGTTGTGATTCTCTTTTTCTCTCTCTGTGTATGTGTGTGTGTGTTTCTGTTTGAGTTCTTAGTCATATTTTGCATATCATTAATTATAGCTTGATTTATTTTCTTTCTAGAGTTTCTTTCTTTTTCTTCTATGCAGGTTGAACTGTTGCTTTTAGTATTCTCTTTATGGTTGCTTTGGTGGACATGGATTTTCTTTTAGGTTTTTTGTATCATGGAAAGTTTTTATTTTTCCTTCTACTCTAGTGGATAGTTTTGCTAAGTACAGAAGTCATGGTCCTTTAGAACTTGTAGTACATTGCTCAGGCTATTCTGGCTTCCATAGTTTTGGTTGTTACTCTGATGGTTGTCATTTTATGTGACTTGTATCTTGCAGTTCTCAGTATTTTTCCTTTTACTATATTATCTAATTCCTCTAATTTATCTTCAAATCCAGATATTTAGATCTCTGGTTTATCCATTCTATGTGTACATCACTCCATTGAGTTTTCTACTTGAGTTACTGAGTTTTCCAATTCTATTTTTATTTCACCTTCAATCTCTTTAATATTTCTTTTTACTGAATTTTGATTTATAGTTCTGAATTGACTTTGGTATTTCATTTAGGAGTATATATATATTTTTCTCAGGCACTTACTATTAACCTCTTGAAGTTCAATGAAATTTTTGTTCATGTCCTAACTCAAACTTCTTAAATTCTTTGATAAAGTTCTTTGGAAATTGTTCTTTTAAATTCTGTATCCTGAGGTTCATCTAGGTTGATCTCATTGTAGAACATGACTACAGGACTAGTGGGTTCAACAGGAACATCCTGTATTGGCCATTGATGTTGTTTTTGATTTCCTGAAGTGACCTGTATATGTAGATTTCTTTTTTTGGGTGTATATCTGATATGAGAGTCTGGCCTGCCTTAGACTAGGTCAGTACAGGAGTTGTAAGACTAGTTAGTACTTGAGGTGTTCAATTGGACCAGACAAATATGATTTGTGAATGTGGGGATAGCTGTGGGAGGAGTGAATATGAGAGAGTGAGGGAGTGACTCTCCAGGCAAGGGTAGCTCACAAACTGAGCTATGTCTAGTGTCACTCATTTCTATATCTGTTTAGAGCTACTGACTTCTTCAAACTTGAGTCCCCTAATAGACTATTCAACCCTAAGTGGTCAGCTCTAAATTTTGCCTTAAAAATCTCTGATTTTCAGAAAGGATACATTTTGTGAAAAACACAGCCCTACATTTTCAGGTTGCTTATACCATAACCAAGAAAAAGATATTATAGAATAGTAGATATTGATGCAGGGTGGGATGGGAAAGGAGAAAGGTAATAGCAAGCTTATACTTTATAGTATACTAAGCTGATTCTTGTCTCTACACAGTTTGAGTCTCAAGCAATTATTTTCATTGTCACATTCAGGGTCACTGTTGTCTCAGCTCAAATACAGGAGCTCATTAGAAAGAGATGTCAAGAGAACAACACGACTCATTTACTTGAAAAATGGAATGTGAAAGAAAACCCCAGCTAATAATATTTTGGACTTATTTTGATTCAAGAAGAGATGCAAGGGGGTTATCACACCTATAAAGAAAACTTGAGAATGAAGAATTCACACTCCCTTCTACTGTTGCTCTGGTAGTCTGGGAATCAAACAATGGGCATGGAGGTCATTAGAAATGACATTCTGTTGGGAAGCAGAGGCAGGCGGATTTCTGAGTTCCAGGACAGCCAGAGCTACACAGAGAAACACTGTCTCAAAAACATAACAAAACAAAACAAAACAAAACAAAACAAAATGAAAAAAAAAAGAAAGAAAGAAAAAAGAAATGACCTTCTGATTGTCATTCTATGTTTTCAGTTGTTGAAGGTGGAAATCTGTTATCACAGTAAAGCCTTCATTATGCAGAGTCAGGTATTCTTCAGTTAGAAAGACCTGGATTAGTTCACATTGTTGTTCTTCCTATGGGGCTGCAAACTCCTTCAGCTCCTTGGGTCCTTTCTCTAGCTTCTCCATTGGGGACCCTTTGCTCAGTCCAATGGTTGGCTTCAAGCCTCTACCTCTGTATTTGTCAGGCACTAGTAGGGCCCATTAGGAGACAGCTAAAACAGGCTTCTGTCAGTAAGCTCTTGTTGGCATCCACAATAGTGTCTGGGTTTGGTTTCTATATATGGGATGGATCCGAAGGTGGGGCAGTCTCTGGATGGTCATTCCTTCAGTCTCTGCTCCACAGTTTGTTTCTGTAACTCCTTCTGTGGGTATTTTGTTCTCCCTTCTAAGAAGGATCGAAGTATCCACATTTTGGCCTTCCTTCTTCTTGAGTTTCATGTGGTTTGTGAATTGTATCTTGGGTATTCTGAGCTTCTGGACTAATGCCCACTTACCAGTACCCTCAGAGCTTCCAGGGACTAAACTACTGACCAAAGAGTACACATATTGGGACTCATGGCTCCACCTGCATATGTAGCAGAGGATGGCCTTGTCCGTCATCAGTGTGAGGAGAGGCCCTTGGTCCTGTGAGGGCTCTATGCCACAGTGGAGGGGAATGCCAGGGCCAGGAAGCAGGAGTGGGTGGGTTGGTGAGCTGAGATAGCGGGTAGATGATACGGAGTTTTCAGAGGGGAAACAAGGAAAAGGGATAACATTTGAAATGTAAATAAAGAAAATATCTAATGACAAAAAGAAAAAAAAGAAGCTACTCAACTGGTCTTTACAATGGTCAATGCTTTACATTGTTACCAAAATGCATGCAAAATTTCTCTCTTTGCCAATATTAATCAATGTTATTTGAAGTACTCATCCCAGTGTATATAAGATTGCATCTCATTGTGGTTTTGATTGCTTTTTGCAATGATTAGTGATGTCAGACAACTTTCATGCACTTAGTGGCTATCTGTATATCTTCTTTAGAAAAAATTCTGCTTTAGTACTTTGCCTATTTTTGCATTATGCCACTTATTTTGTTGTTGAATTTTAGACATTGTTTTGAACATTGCTTCTTTTATTAAAGAATAGTATTCCATTAAGTAGACATAAAAAAAGAAAGAAAGAAAGAAAGGAAGACCTGGGTTGAATAACTGAGAGCAAAGGAAGGAAATGAAAGGAGATAGATGGAGAGTCGACTGGCCGTCTCAGGAAGCCAACTGTTAGCTGTCTTTGGAATTTTTCTACATAATTACACTGAATAAGCAAGCACCTCATTTGTTTGTTTGTTTGGGTTTTTTGGTAGCAATTTGAACAAACAAACAGGTTCTAGGATAGTATTTCAATATTTTGTTGTCATAAACACGCTGACATAAAGTGCATCCTTTTTATCCACAGACGGAAGAACATGTTATTAGAAAACATTTTATTTCCTCTTTGAGGCACACATTATATTGTCATGGGGTTTCAACAGTGTAAACTCAGGTAAAAATGAGATTGTGAGACTCAGGGATGGCTCTAGATAAAGCACTTGCCATTCAAACAGGAAGATGAGATGTTGGACCCCCAGAACTCATATAAAAGCTGGGAAGATTGGATGCTTGCCTGTAATCCCAGCACTCAAGAGATAGAGTCAGAGATCTCCAGGGTGAGCTGGCTGCCTGGACTCCCTAGAATTCATAAGCTCTGGGCTTGGGGAAGGACTCTGCCTTTATAAATAAAGCGGTGAGTAGTTGAGGAAGAGAACCAATGTTAACTTTGAGTCTCCATAGATATGTATACACTTATATATAGCTGCACACACAGATCCACCTACACATATAGAAACATGCATAATACACAGGTACTCTCTCTCTCTTTCTCTCATACACACACACACACACACACACACACACACACACACACACACACAAATTGACTGTGAAAGCATTGATCTTTTCTTTTATGGAAAGATATGCTCCTGAGTGTCTTCACTCAGAAAAGCCTCAGTCTGGCCAAAAAGAGATTGGGAACGAAAGGACTTGTTATGCAAATTTGCTTTGAGGAGTTCACCTGTGCTGACCTGTCATCACCACAACAGCTGGAGTGCTCCTGAGGGGATGGTAATTAGCATGTTGACAACAAATCAATTTTGGTTACATTGTAAAGAAGGTATGGGACCACATAGAATCTAACAAATCAAGCCGCCCAGCAGGTCACATTGGATGTGCATAAATATCTTATGAGAAAGGGAATGACAGGGATATATTTCATCACTATTGCTGGTCATGATTGGAAAATCATGGCAGTTAGGTGCTCAAATGTACAAATGACAAAATGGAAGAATTTGAAGTGAATTCATGTCACTTCATCAGGTGTCTTTGTTAGAGTAACTACTGCTATGATAAAACACCATGACCGGAAGCAACATGAGGAAGAATGGGATTATATTCCTTACTATTTCTTATCACAGTTTATTACTGAAGGCAGTTAGGGCAGAAAATTAACCAGGGTAGGAACCTGGAGGCAGGAGCTGATGCAGAGGCCGGCCGTGGAGGGGCATTGTTTACTGAATTAATCTTCGTGACTCTCTTAGCCTGCTTTCTTACAACACTTAGGACTGTCGGCCCAGAAGTGGCACCGCACACATTACATTGGACCCTCTCATATCAATCACTTATTAAGAACATGCTTGTGTTCTTGTGTAATGCCTGATATTTTGAAGGCATGTTCTTTATTGAGATTACCTCCTCTCAGGTAATTTTTGCTTGTGTCATGTTGGCGTGAAAACTAGCTAGTCCATTAGGTCAAGATATAACTTACCAGTATAATGTTAAGTATGAGGTATAGTCTTATAAAACTATTTCTTAGAACATCTTATAACTATTAGGTTGCAACAAAATGACTGTTTTTTTTTTTTTAATCAAAGTTGTTTGGGTGGGACATCTATAGTGTTGTCAAAATAAAGGATCGTTTTTTTTCCTCGTGTCCTAAGACAGAGGCATCCCCTTTACCTAGAGTGCCTTGTCCTAGACAGGGTGTGCCAGGAAATATCTGTATTGCTCTGAACCAGATCTATAGATTCCAGCTCCATGTTTATCTCAAAGGAGATACATAGGAAGCCCTTTGTGGGTTACAAGTGGCTACCTGTTAGTAAATTCTGCTCCTTCCCTTGGTCCTACTATAAAATTAAAATTTGCCTTTCTTCAGAGAGCCCTTAGGGTGTGCAAGAAGGCGTGGCTGATAAAGACAGCACATCTTTTCCTTTTTGAGAGATTTATAGAAGCAGAATCTTAGCTTTCAGGCTGCTGGTAACTGATCATGTAAAATATAATCTTGCTTAAAGGAGGACAGAGGGTCTGTAAGACTCCAGTTCTTGCTGTTTGGCAGCTGTGTTCTATGACTCTTTCAAGGACAAAGAAGGGCTCATTAAGTTCAGAATTTCCCCAGCTGGTTGCTTTAACATCAAATAGTAAAGCCAAGAAAGGACAAAGCCTCCTTGTTCTCCTATGGCAACCAGCAGGATGTTCAAGTCTGGCACAAGAAAGGCGGAGCTTTCTAAGCATTTGGAATAGAGGCTGGGACAGGAGAGAGACAACTGAGAACATGTGTAGCACATGGACTCTACACGTGAGATTTGACACTGATATTCAGGAACACATGAAATGTCACCTCCTGACCTCACACTCCCCTGTCTGGGAGGCAGCTCTGGCCTCCTGCATCTCTGCTTCCTCTGTTTTAATTTCCTATCTTAGTTGCCTATGGTGAGAATCACTTTTGTGTGTGTGTGTGTGTGTGTGTGTGTGTGTGTATGTGTTTTTGTGTGGTTTTTTTAATTAGATATTTTCTTTATTTACATGTCATATGATATCTCCTTTCCCTGTTTCCCCTCCAAAAAAAAAAAAAAAGACAGAAAAAAAATAAAATAAAATAGAAAACAAAAAAAACCCCTGTTCCCCCCCCCCCTCCCATTCACCAACCCACCCTCTCCTGCTTCCTGGCCCTGGCATTCCCCTACACTGGGGCATAGAACCTTCACAGGGCCAAGGGCCTCTCCTGCCCTTGATGACCAACTAGGCCATCCTCTGCTATACATATGCCGCTGGAGCCATTAGTCCCACCATGTGTAGTCTTTGGTTGGTGGTTTAGTCCCTAGGAGCTCTGAGGGTACTAGTTAGTTCATATTCCTCCTCATACCAGTCAGAATGACTAGGAAAAAAAACTCAGGTGACAGCAGATGCTGGAGAGGTTGTGGAGAAAGAGGAATACTCCTTCATTGCTGGTGGGATTGCAAGCTGGTACAACCACTCTAGAAATCAGTTTGGTGGTTCCTCCAGAAATTGGACATAGTACTACCAGAGGACCCAGCTGTACCACTCCTGGGCATATACCCAGAAGATGCTCCAACATGTAATAAGGACACGTGCTCCACTATGTTCATAGCAGCCTTATTTATAATAGCCAGAAACTGGAAACAACCTAGATATCCTTCAACAGAGAAATGGATACAGAAAATGTGGTACATCTACACAATGGAGTACTACTCAGCTATTAAAAACAATGAAGTTATGAAGTTCTTAGGGAAATGGATGGATCTGGAGAATCACTGGTTTTCATAGTCAGCTTGGATGACTCTTGGCTGCCAGTGTTTGGCGTGGGCTTTACATATTGTAAGGTATATTCTACACCCTTAGCTGTGTTAAGTTGGTAAAAATGGAAACTTGTTTTGGGAAAAGTAGATGGCTGCAGAAAAGAACAATGGTGGAATAATTTTAAAATTCACAAAAAAACTACTGGAAATGTGGGAAATAAAATGTACAGTTGTCAGAACTAGTTAAAAATATGAGGCAACCTAGGTTTCACATGGATTGTCTGTTTTGGACAATGTACAAAATCATCCAGGCCTAGGAACATTTTATAGTTTTCCTCTTCATATATCAGTGTGATGCTGTGTTAATGGTTTAAATAATCTCAGAGTCAAAATGGAGTAAGTGTAGACCATATACCTATGCCCTGGCTCATGTTTAATGTCACCTTCATACAAACCAGAGTCAATTGAGGGAGACTCAATTGAGGAACTGACTCTATCAGAGAGGCCAGTGGGTATGTGAGTCTGGAGTAGACTTGATTGATGATTTAGTGTGGGAGGAACTAGGCCACTGTGGGTAGCACCTTCTCTAGACAGGTGGGCCTGGAATTATAAGATAGTATGTTGAGCAAGCAATAGGAAGTAAGCTGGAGAGTAGAAATTCTCTATTCCCCCATGGCCTCGGCTTGATTTCCCGCCTCCAGTTTCCTGTCTTGAGTTCCTGCTTCGATTTCCACTATTAACAAATGATGAGGAAAGCTGAAGTGAACTCTTTGCTCTCTAAGTTGTTTGTTCATGGTGTTTCTCATAACAACAGAAAGCAAACCACGGCAAACTGTTACTCGCATAACTGTATTATATTCTATGTGTGTGTGCCTATCTGTCTGTCTGTCTGTCTGCCTGCCTGCCTACCTGCCTGTCTGTCTGTCTATCTCTCATCTCTCTAATATATGTATATATGAATGTGCATATGTATATGTATATATAAATGTATGTATATATCTGTATTATATTCTATTGGTTTTTACTTACTACCATTCTTAACTTCCATCCTCTCTAGGTAGAAGCCATGGGCTTCAAAGGGAAATTTGATTACAGGGTAGAATTGGATGGAGGTTCAAAGAACATGGGATTAGAAATGTCTTGAGAAAGTCTCTAAGAAAACGAATTTAAGAAACAGTTTAACGCTTCATATTGTACTGAGACTTTCATGAAAGAAACCAGAAACACTCAGAGGGAAGAAGAGGGGAGAGTGGGAGGTGATAAGGAAGGAAGGAGGAGGGTAGCAGAGAGAGAGCTCTGGCTTGTTTGCTATTTAAGCCTAGTTTTGCATTGTGGAATCATTCATAGATTTAATGCATAGATCAAACAACAGAGTCCTCCTCAGGAGTCCTCCCGGTTACCCAGTTTGCCATTTGGATTCTTGTTATTTTCCCCCCACTTTGCTCTTTTTCAAAACAAGCAGACAAACAAGCTAACTTTTTGTTTTGTCTCTTTGTTTTTACTACTTAAGAAAATTTAATAATTATTCATATTTATCATTTATGCTTGTGTATGTGTGTGTGTGCTGGTACGCACATCTAGAGGCCAAAGGGCAACTATGAGGAGCCAGGTCTCTCCTCTCTCCTGTAGAAGGCCGTGTGCAGTCCTGTTTCTGCTGTGCTGTGTATCCCAAGCTAGCTGACCCAAACTTCCAGACAAATGTCCTGTTCCTACCCTCATATCAGAGTGGGGCTGCTGGTATTCCTTGATGTGCCTGACTGCTTTTTTTTTTTTTTTTTTTTTTTTAATTTTATTATTTTTTTTTTTTTTTTTTTTTTTTAAGAATAGCATGGATTCCAAGATTGAACTCAGGGGTCAGACTTGCACAGCGAGTGTTGTGACCCGCTGTGTCATGTCACTGGCAGTGCTTGTGCCCACATTTTACAGCCTACCCTTTAACAGTGAGAAACAACATGGTTGCTCATGGTTCTGTATGTATGCACTGACCCTGCTCCCACATATTCTTTTCCCAGTATCCCTCAGTGTTGGGCTATTTTTACAACTGTATTCCTCATTCGTTAAATGGCTACACAGTTCCCTTCCCCATTCTCCTCCCCCTCTCTCTTACATACACATACACAGACACTCACATATACTTTGAAGTTATTTGTAAACTGTATTTATTACCCCACCATTATTAAAGGAGTTTTCCTACTAAGATATTGCATCTGATATTTTTGCCTGTAAGGCTTGTACTTCTACATTCTACCACATATACGTCATTAAATTATCCACTAGATAATTTCACTGGTCACACTCTTCCCTTTCCAGACACTCTGAGACAGAGATGAGGCCTAATCCCCTTGAATTGGTACCCAGTGCAACTCATCATCTAGCTTAATTTTTACTCAGCATCTGCTTTTGGTCAGATCGGCCTGGTGACTGTCATACTACAAAGACCCCTCCCCTTCCTGTGTGTGTCTGTGCTGCCAGGCACAACCTACTCTCACGTCCCTTTCCATTGCTTCTAGCTAGCCTTCTGCCATCCTGAGTTTTGCTATCAGTTTCTGGATTTCCTGGTAAAATCACCCTGTGGTGTCACTAGATCTTCCCTTATTCTCTGCATTGCTACACAGTGCTGGAGTTTTACCTGCTTCCCAGGTTCTGTAATTGCCCCTGGATCTTTGCCCATTCAGAGAAGAGCACAAGGTGGTAAAATACAGTCATTTTCATCTCTCCCCACCATTTTCCTTCTGAATTGGATCCTTAAAATGTGGGATGCTTAGTTTGCCCTGTCAAGGTCACTAAAATGACTTTCATTTATGCTGAGCACAAATCAGAACAAGGCCAATTACAAGTGACTAATTTTCTTCTCTTTATACTTTTGAGTTTTTCCAAATATTCCTTATGAAAAAGAACATTACAGTGAGTATTTATAGTAGGGGCCTCGTGTCTTCTTAGTGTGGCAGGCACAGCACTGTGCTCTTTAAACGCATTCTTTTTTTTTTTTTATGCAAACTCAGCTGTTTTTTAATGACATCATGAATTTACAAGCAAGTGAATACAACTAGACAAAAATCATGCTAATTGAGGTAACCCAGACCCAGAAGGATTAAAATGGTATGTGTTCACTTATACACGGATATTACCTATCTGATACATAATAACCAAGCTACAATCCAGAAACCTAGAGAGGTTGGTAAAAGGAGGGCTTTTGGATGGACATAGATGTCCATCCAAAAGGGAAACAGAACAGTTTCCATGAATGGGGTTTGATAGGTTCGGAAGTGGTAGGTGATGTGTTAGAATGGTGGGTCAGGTCAGAACGTACCACACACTAGACCCAAACAGTTCCACATGTAAGAGGCTTAATTGAGAGGGAGAGAGGGGGCAGTAGCGCAGAAGAGAGGAGGGAGAGAGAGTGAGATGGAGGAATGTTCCCCGGATATGGGTTCTGACATAGTGGCCGCAGGTAAAGGTGGGAAGTGAGCCCAGTGGATTCTGGGAATATGGTGGCTGTTGCCCTGGCAACAGGTCTGTGAGACCTGCTCATGCATTGCCACAGGCTTTGGATGCTAACGTACTTCCCTTTCTGATATTATAAAGAGAAGGAAAGAAAAAGGAAAGGGGAAGCAGATGGTGTTCCTTCACTTCATTCTGCAGCAGCCATGTAAGGTTTGGATTACTGTCTCATTCTCAGTGTCAAGTGATTCATTTGAGCCTCTTGAGTATGTATACGACTCCTAAGCTGAAGCTCTTGATCTTTATGCTCCTTTCAGTTGCCAGTGTGAGAAAAGCTCTCATTCTGGGTACTTTCGAAAGCATCAGTCATATCTCTTAATTTAATATCAGTTGTAAGATTATATGTAGTAGTACATGATAGCCTGTGTTGAAGGTTTGAGGCAAATCATGCTGATACTTATCTGCTTGTCCATCTGTCCATTCATCTGTCCATCAATCCATCCATCCATCCATCTCATTCCATACACCTTTTTTTTCCAGGCGATTGACGTGCCTCTTACTGCAGGTGGGATCAGTTTCCTTCTTGTAAATCTGAATAGGATCAGGAGCTTGGACTGCTTCAACTTGTAGACGTGATGATCTTTTGTGACCCCCTAAGCTGTGTAATGAAAAGCTGCTGCTTCTTCTCCTTCTCCTTCTTCTCCTCCTCATTCTCCTTCTCCTCCTTCTTTTCCTTCTTCTCCTTCTCCTCCTCATTTTCCTTCTCCTGCTTCTGCTTCTTCTTCTGCTTCTCTCTCACTCTCTGTCTCATGCTACATCTTTGAGGTCATAATGATGAGAAAGAAACACTGAGAGAGAAATGGACAGCAAAAGAGGCAGAAAGGAAAGGAGTGAAAGCTCCAGTTTGGAACTAGAATAGAATAGGTAAAATGTTTATTATTATTATTATTATTATTATTATTATTATTATTACTACTAATTATTTACCACTACCAGGCATTGAACGAAAGACTTCATGCATGTTGTTTAAGTGCTCTAAAACTGAGCTATGTCTTTTAGCAGTAAACATTTAAGCAAGAAGTAAAATAAATATTTTTTATGGATAAAAGGGTTTTTTTTTTTTTGAGGAAATAAGGTGAAATAAAATTGAAATTAATAGAAGAATGAGCAAAGCCTGAAGCAGGAAAGACATTTAGAACACTATGTTTAAGGAAGAGCACTTCACAACACAATTACCAACACAGTTAGTCAACAATCCGTTTTTATTGTTGGTAACAACATGCTCAGTTGTAATGGCTTGGCTCTGGTATGAGAATTTAAGACATTTCTAAGAACTTGACACACAGCAAATGCCACAGAAGCCATAGTTATCAAATAGGAGTATATATGTATAGAGATATAACCACACCTTGTTCAGTCTATTTAGTGCCATTTGCTTATATATGATTTTGCAGGACTGACCACTTGGAATTGGATAAGCAATTAAGGGGCTCATCCCTGAGGATAGCTATTTCTCCCGTGCTCAGCATTTCTTGGTTGCCTTCTAGTTCATTGGCTAGGAGTGGGGACCCATGAGTTCTTCCCCTTCTGGATTAGAACATCTCTTGTTGTACCTGTCCAAATCTTGTTTAAGCAGCCATAATGTTGAGGTTTCACAGTGAAGCTTCCTTGTAATTTTTAGGGAATCGCACAGCAGATTTCCTATTTCTGTGGCTTGTATGATTACTTTTCCCACTGTCCTCAATGTTCCCTGAGCCTTCCATTCAGGACTTCTGTGGTAGACGTAGTCACTGGAGCTGACACATTGTGATTTTCTGAATTGTCTTTGTCTGTTGCAAAGAGAACTGTCTTGATGAAGAGTCAGAACTACAGTGTGAATATAAGGGATAGATTTTAGAACATAGTTAGAAATTATGCTGATTTAGTAAAAAGGAGGTATGAGGTTCTCTGAGATTCATGCTCTCACTAGCCCCAAGAAATTGAGTAGGTTTCTAGTGATAGGTATGATTTTCTTCATGTTGAATGTTATTGTATGTACCTATATATCTATATATAGATATATATTCATAAGTATAACCTCTTGATTCCATACAATGTCACTTGTTCTTAGGCTGAACATTTGACATTGAACAGCCAATTGGCGTGCTTCACCAGGGAAGACCACCTCTCCCATTCCCAGTTTCACTCAGTTCCCAGTAGTTCTTTGTGTAGGCTTGAGACTTCATGGGCTTTTCTCCATCTAGTTTGACACTTTTACTGGTGTCATTCTTGTGCAGTTCACATTTGGACAGTCATTGTGACTTTACCGGTACAACTTCTGATGGTAGTAGGAGACACCATCTTAGAACAAACTCCCTGGTCTTCTGGCGCATGCAATCTTTCTCCCCACTCTTTCCCAGTGACCTCTGAGCCTTGGAAGGAAAGACTATGATGTACTTGTTTCATTTAAGCTGAGCACACAGCAATCTCTTAGTTCTCTGCAAGTCAGGTACTTGTGCATCTCTTTGTTAATCACAATCTACCACTAAAAGAAGCTTCTTTGATAAAAAGGTTGAAAGATACATTGATGTATGGGAGTTGGTGTAATACTCTGTCCAGTTAGCACAATAACAGTAGTATGGTGGCCCCTAGGCCCTGTGACCTATAAATCATTCTTTGATCATAGATTGTAGAGCATCAAACTATATTTCGTATTTTGTCAGATTGTTTATTGGTCTTGCATTTAGATGTTATTTCTGTTTTCCTGTATGCATATACTTTCACCATTATGTTATTATCTATTTTTTCTTTGTTTATATTCTCTACTAAAGTTTCTGGTGTCTAAAAAATCATGTGGTCACGTGGTATGAGTTCATTTAGCCTGGGTTCTAGTCCTCAGTATGGCAAAAGATTTTCTTAAAATTACTCTAGAGTGATTTTAATAAAATGTTAGTTATTTTGCACAAGTAATTATTTTAAAATTGTACTTTCCCCATTAATTTATTTATTCACTTTACATCCCCATTGCAGCCCACTTTCTCTTGGTGGCCTCTTCCTCTGAGAATGGAGAGGCCCTCCCTTGGGCATCATCCTGGTAAATCAAGTCACTGCAGGACTAGCTTCATCCACTCTCACTGAGGCCAGACAAGGGAGTCCAAGTGGAACAAGATCCACAAGGAGCAGGCAACAGATTCAGGGAAAGCCCCTGTTCCAGTTGTTGGGAGACCAGCATGAAGACCAAGCTGAACATGTGCTACATATGTGTGTGGAGTGTAGGCCTAGCCCATATGCTTCTTAATGAGTTTTGCACAGAAAACACTTAGTGGGAAAATTGTTTTCTCTGGATCAAGCCAGAATATTTTGGAAATGATCACATTTTTAAAAATATCTTTCTTAGATAACATTATAAAGATTTAGACAGTGATCAATGTGATTAGCTTGAATAAGAGTCAATAAAATATTGTGTCCACAGCAGTTTTCAAAGGCAACATGACATTTCAATGACATTATAATACTTTTAAAAATTCTCTTATTTTATGTGTGTGGGTATTTGTCCTGCGCTTATGTCTATGTACTACTGCATGCATGCCTGTGGCCTGAGGAGGCCAGAAGAAGATATCAGATCTCCTCAAACTGGAGTTCCAGATACTTGTGAACTGCCATTTGGGTGATGGGAACCAAATCTGGGACTTATGAAAGAGCAGGTGGTATTCTTAACTTCAGTGTCACCTCTCCAGTTCCACTGTGGCATTATAACTAAAAAACATACTTTTTTGTTATTATGTTTAATTCAATAAACTTACAACTAATTGGGTCTTACTTCCTTGCTACTAAATTTTCTCAATTATTGGAGTATTTTATAGATGTCCAAAGTCCCTCTTCCTTTCTGTTTTTGTTGCTTGTGGTTTTGTTTTATTTTATATTATATTCATCCTTGGTGATATGTTCTAGTATGTTAGCGATATTTTTACATTCCAGAAACAAATATTTATCTTACATCACTGTGATGTGATTCCATACACTAAAAATTTAACAATAACTTTTTATCCCTATGTAATGCTTACTCCACAATTAAAGAAAAATGTTCCTTTCTTTCTTATTGATAATAATATAAAAGTAATTTTTTCTTTGATACTGTATTCTCAAGCAAATTAAAATTTTTATTGTATCGAGTTCATATATTACCAAAAAAAATCCAATATCAGAGAGAAGGGTAAATTTAGGTAAATCTGTATGTAGAACATCAATGAAGAGAGGAAACTATGAGGATGTTTTAAAAGTTCTGAGGAGGAATGGAAATGAGAGGGTAAGAAAGTGTGATGTCATGGAAGCAGAAAAAGGAACCACTTTCTAGAAAGGTGGGAACTGGAAAGAAGGACAGATTGGAGCAATGAGAGCATAGTAGGGAAGAAAAGAAAATTTTAAAAAAATATATGTAGATGTCACAATGAAACTCAACATATTGCTAGCGGAAAAAAAACAGAAAAAGTATTGGAGACAATTCTCAATTAAACACCACAGGATAAAAAAATTTTTTTTTTAAGATTTGGGTATTAGTATTTCATTTGATAGTAAACAAAACAAATTAGCAAACAATAACAACAGAGCAGATAATTTTAGTTTAGTTTAAAAAGTGAAATGAGACTGACTTTTTTGCACTGATTTCCAGATTTTGAAGCTGATTTTGTTTTTCAATGATCCCACACACATACACACACACACACACATACACACACACATACACACACATATACACACATACCCACACACATAGACACACATAGACACATACGTACACATACATACATACTTACACATACACACACATACATACATACACACACATACACACACTCACACACATACACACACTCACACACATAC
>JADRCD010214502.1:0-15955 GCA_019843815.1 Montemys delectorum | reverse complement strand
ACACATACACACACTCACACACATACACACACTCACACACATACACATACATACACACACATGCACATGCACACATTCACACATACATACATACACATACACACATACATACACACACATACATATACACATACACACATACACACACATATACCCACACTGATACACACACACACTTACACTTGTGCACGCACATGCACACATATACACACATACACACACTCACATGCACACACACATACACACACACTCACATACACACACACACACACACACACACACACACACTGACTCACTCAGTATGTTTCATTGTTGATAGTGCTTATTTTTTTTAGCATGAAGCAAGAATTAAGTACCACAAGTCAATTATTCACCTGGAACTTCTCTATGACAAGTTATACCAAAAGCAAGAAATCCACAGGGCAGCTTGTAAGTGTATACATAAGAGCTAATGGATGCTGAGGGGGACTCAGGATTACTGAGATCTGCACTATGCTGTAGTGCAGCATTAGGTCACACAGGACTTTGAGTAAACAGTAGCTCTTCTTCTGTTAATCTCTCATTTTAGGAGCTTGCATAGACATTTGCTCATCAGCTCTTAGACATGTCAGCTCTCCCGATTGGCAGCTGGTGGCATTTGTGTCTCCCATGGGTAGTACAGAGGCATACAAACAGACAGCTTTGCACTTGGAACTCGGTATAGCTAAAGAGAACCTTACCCAAGTCCTTGATAATGAGTTCATTCAAATTTAGTAATATTGCTGTCAGAAACAACAGGGATAATGAAACACTCTATAATAATTTTAATATACTTTGTGCTAAAGTTGATAAGACTTTCTTTTACCAAATCCAGGAAAATAAATTAGTTGAAGAAGAGATTTTTAAAATCATTTAATTTAGAAGGATTTACCATACAGTCAGTCTTACTAAACTTTAGTATGCCTTTAGACCTCATGTGGTACTTAGGAAATGAGGACTCTGACTCCATTCTTCTGGGTTGTGTCTAATGAGTATCCAGTCAGTGATGGGGATGCTGCTGGGTCTCCTACTTCTCTGAGTATAATGAATATAGAGTCTTTCGTTTCACTTTGCTACTGGCATGAAATAGAAGGTGTCAAAAATCATAATGAAATATGTAAAGAAGCAATCAAATAATGCTGTTGGAGGTGTGTGTGTGTGTGTGTCTGTGTGTGTGTGTGTGTGCGCGCGTGCGTGCGCTCTTCAAGGGAAATTGAATGGTGACTACAATATCTTACAGACTACACACTGCAAACTCAAGGTAGTATGTTTGTAATTTTAATGAGTACTTGAAAAATATAGAAAACTGCAAAGACATGCACAAAATAGCCATTTTTGCAGTTGTAGATTTATATAAACTGCATTAGCTTACAATAAGAGGTGATATGTGTGGGTTTTTAAATTTTAATTTTAATTTTGTATGTATGTATATGTACCATGTGTGTACATCACCTGTGGAGGTCAGTAGAAGGTGTTGGATTACCTGGAGCTTAAGTTTCAGAGAGTTATAAGCTTCCATGTGGGTACTGGGAACTAAACTCTGTAAGAACAGCCAGTGCCAGTGCTTTGGACCATTAAACCATCTCTTCAGCCATGAAATAATTTATATTAATAAGACATAAGAACATAACATATTTTATAGTACTGTTATATTCATGGAAAGAGCAAAATTATGTTAGCTTAACTGAAAATGCTGGATAAAATGCTGAGAGCTATCTGCCTACAAATCCTATCCTTGCTCACTGGCCCTGTGACTCAGGCACTTATAGTAACCAAAGTATGCTTCAACTTCTTCACCTGTAGTACATAGCCGTAAGAACAAAGGTTGTTGTGGATGTTAATGAGCAGAAAAGCAACTTAGCATAATGAATGGCTTGGGTTTGACAGAGCAAACCCAAGAAGAGCAAGAAGTCACTTGCAAATTATGCCCAACATAAAATAAATAAGTAAATATTCTAAATTTTAATTAAAGTATAATATTTTAGTTTCTTCCCTTTATTTTTCTCTTCTTATTCTTCCCATGTTTGCCTCCCTTTCCCTTCCAAGTTCACGAGCCTCCTCTTCTCAAACCATTGCTGTCCCACATTTTCACACACATAAAAGCTTACATAAACACGAGTGGAACCTGTTGAGTTAGTTCATTCCGTGTCAACTGCATGGACAGACATAAAGAATTTTAAAAGGTCTCAGGAAACAGAAGTTCTCATGAACCTGCTAAGTTGTTTATGAAAAATATTTTCTTATTTCTTTCTTTCAATAAGTAGCAAAAGGTCAAATATAACTGAGGGACTGAAACTGTCAGCAAAACTATATATCCTTTGTTATGTTTGGCTCCCACATCCACTTAGCCAACCGACTGGAGGTGGATGTATATTTGGTGAACTGTTGGACTGTGAAAGGCAGTCTGTGATCTGGTTGAGCGAGGCTTACTCCAGAGACCCAGTAGAAAATTCTACAAGGGATGGAACCTTGAGCTGTGTTCCCAGATGTTAGGCTCCTGATAGCAGGAACCCTCAACTCCATAATCCTGTGGCTGTCAGGCAATACCCCAAACTCCCGGTATTCTGGCTGGACTCCACACCCACAGTTACTTGGCAACAGCAAGGTAGTCCAGCCCACTTTAAAAGAGGCTGCTTGTCCCCTCTTGTCTCTCTTTAGCTCTTGTTCTTTCTCTCTCTCTCTCTCTCTTGCCTTGCCTCTTATGCCTCTCCCTTCCCCCCTCTCTCCATGTGACCATCGCACCCCTCTGCATCTTTACTCTTCTTTCTCTCTCAGATTTCTACAATAAAGCCCTAAAACTATAGACCATCTCTGCTCATCAGGATCCATCGTGCTGGAGCAATGGAGCAGGTTTCCCTCCAAGGAGCCTAGAGGCCTCCCTGTGATCCAGCCACAGCCTCCAGCCAAACCAAGCAGCCCAGCTTGAGCTAGCTAGAGTTCTCCCCTGCGACCCTTTCGCTTTCGACCCCCAGGCCACTGTCTGCCTGAGGGTCTGTTCTCAGCTCTTTTTGTCTGCGATGTCAGAAAGCTAGAACCTGTCATCCTTGGCCTCTGTCCTGCCGGAGCCAGAACTGTACTTTCCCCGCACCCCCTGGAGCGGGTCCGGTGGCCTTACAAGGTTCCGTAGGGTCACAATGCAGTTTTCCCAAGCTCTGGCAGAACTCGGGTCTCTCCCATCCCTTTATTTCTCCACGGCCAGCGATCCAAAAGTGAACAACTGAATCGGTGTCAAACACGGATAGACTTTTTATCTTGTTTACTAAATGACAAGGGTATATATAGCAGTGGCTCAGAACCATTTACCTTTTGTTTGATATTGTAAATAACCTAGACAGAGTTATAAGTGTATAGAACCATAAGTAGGCTATATGTAAATATTACGCCATTTTATGTAGGAGACCTGAGCATATGAGAGTTTGGGGATTCATAGTCATTCTGGAATAAATCTCTGGTACATATCATAGGGTGTCTTTGAAAAGGTGTTAAAGTCAATCACATAAAAGTATTTTTTAAAGAAATAGAATAAGAGATTAGAATTGAGTTTTTCCTAACTTTCTTCTTTCTGTGCTTTAAACATGGACTTGGCCTTTGTTGTTGCTTTCGTTCTGCCTGTCTCTTGGATGGATTGAACATACCTTTCTAAGGGTCTGGTCCCTAATTATCTCCTTTGTGGTTTCTCATTAGTGATTCTTGATCTAGGTTTTAATTATGGGTCACAGAAACAAAAGGTTTTCCTGTTTGGCTGCTTGTAGGTATGCACAAACATGTATTTATCTTATTTCCTTATTTTTCTATTTACATTTCTTTTCAGCAGTTTAAATGTAGATGTTTCTAAATTTAGTCTGCAATTCTAAGACTGTTTAGTTTCTATTTTTTTTCTAGGCTAATTATTTTCTAAGCTAATAAGCATGAGGAATTACACAGCAATACAATTGGTAGTATGTTTCATAGTATTTGCAAAAGCAATTAATTCCAGATTTTATCACACATAATCTGATTCATTTCTTCAATAAAGTTGTATAAGTTAAAAATATAAAACTCTCAAACACATGCACTGTTCAGTATTATGCAAATATGTTTTCGAAACCAAGTGGTGTGTATATGCTTTGCTATACTGAAAGCAGTTTGTTCTAGAGAATAATGTTCTGATCGTGGGGCTGTCCTCAAGGCTTAGTTCTACAGTTATAGATGGTAATGAACTCTGCATTTTTATTTCCTCCTGATGTTCTTTCAAATCAAGGGTCATTAAACAGCTTCCACTTGTGCCACTTGTTCTCTGGGTTATACACTGAGAGCTAAGATGACAGTATGCCTACATTTTCCCCATATGTTGGAGAAGGCATATGGAAAAGCAAACACAGCTTAAATGTCCAGTTTGCTAATTCACCTTTCAAAGGGAGCACACTTGACCTAAGAGACAGGTCAGCAAAGTAAAACATTCTGGGCATCCTGAAGGCTCTCCTGAAGTTTCCACAACACTCATTGTTAGGTGTCCCCTCCACACTTTGTATC
This sequence comes from Montemys delectorum, assembly GCA_019843815.1. Classification (NCBI taxonomy): domain Eukaryota; kingdom Metazoa; phylum Chordata; class Mammalia; order Rodentia; family Muridae; genus Montemys; species Montemys delectorum. The sequence goes on along the minus strand of JADRCD010214502.1, from coordinate 11,425 downwards.
AGTGGCCACAGGCTGTACTTGGCATACTCAGGGTTCCATTATAACTAATCCTTTACTACTTCAAAATATCCTAAGTCGAAAGTGACTTTCGTTCCAGAGTATTAGCTGTCTTCCACCCTAACCCTTGTAATCACAAAGCTCACCCAACAACACCAAAAAGTATCATACTTCAAACCACAGGTGCCAGCCAAGACCAAAACTCAAGGTGAGGTTCCTACCTAGGGCATGTGCTTCCATAGCACCGTAAAGTTGAAACATGTGAAAGCATTGTCTGGGAGTTCTCTTGACCTTAATCCACTGGAGTCTCTTCTTATGAGAAAATTAGTCATTATAGATTAGAACAACACCAAAGGATGCTGTTAGACCATCACTACTGGGGCTAGTGAGATGGCTCAGCGGGAAAAGCACAAGCTACCAAGAGTGCTGTCCTCTGACCTCCATGGACTTTCCAAGCCACAAGAACCATCCTCCCTCCAAATAAACAAGTGTGATTTGAAAGTATTTTGTTTAAACAAATACCTTTATTACTTCCCTAGAGGCCTTGTCTCTAAATCCAATCACACCAGTAGTCAGTTTCACCACTTGAATTCTAAGAAGACACACGTGGCTGCTAACAAAAGGCTGCCTGTGGCACAAACATCCTTGCATGTCACTTCTTTCCTTCAACATTGTCTGTGACCTTCATCACACTGTTCATGTAAGTGGACTTTGTACCTTCTCATTAATACATATCATTTAATTGTATGAAAAATCTTAATTTATCTGTTCTGTTCACAGGGATTTAGGTTATTTAATACTACTGATATAAGTAGAGTTCATATGAATATGTCTGTATATAATTTTTTTTGGCAACCATAAGATGCTTTGTCATGGTTATAATCCTGAGCATGGATTTTCCCAGGTAAAAATCACACGATGCCCATTTTTTTTTTTTAGTAGATGCTACTGGTAGATGCTACTGTTGAGAACTGCACCCATCCTATGCATTACCAGTAGTGTATGACTGTACTACTTTTGCACATCATGATACAGCTATGGCACCTTCCCACATCAGGATATAGCTGTGCCACCTTCCTACATCTGTGTTCACCCTTGCCATTAATTTTCTTTTTTTATATACTTTTCTTTATGTGGTCACGTCTGATGCTGTCTTGCATTTCACAGTACTAACAAATGTGAAGATTTTGTAGTATCTTTGTTGAAATGTTGTGTGCCTTCTTTGGTGGCGTTTGTATTTATTTTTGCATTGTTTTTATTGAGTGGGTTGCCTTTTTCTTACCATTTGTGAAAATCACTTTGTCCCTTCTGACTATCGGCTATTTGTCTGACGTGTAGTAGAAGTATATTTGCACTATTTGGCCTGGCATCTTATTCTCTACTTGACATCTTTTGATAAAGATAATATTTTCATTTCAATGCAAATAAACTTCTTATGGATCAGTTATATGATGCCTAAGAAATCACTGTCTACCCCAAAGACAATGAAAATGACATTTTTTAAAAGTCAATTGTTTGTCTTATTTTCCACATACTAGATCTAGAAGCTGTACAGCTGAAATTTCCTTATGTAAGAGTCATTACTTCTTTTGCCCTAAGCAGTTATTTGGTATTGAAATTACCCTCCCTTCTACCAATTTATATATGTTTGTTTTTGGGTCCTATAAGAAGATATGTGTCTACACACATAATCAAATAGCTGCCTTAATTACCAAACCTTTTAGTAAGTTTTTAGTTTATATATAGATATAGATATAGACAGATAACGTTTCATGTGTATGATGCATATGTGAGTTCAGTGTGCCATGGTGTGTGAATAAAGGCAGAGAATAATTTTTGAAGTCCATTCACCGCACATGTGTTTTTGAGGCAAGGCTTTGCTTATCTCTTCACTGTGTCAGTGGACCTACAGCTTCCCAGTATTTCTCTTGTCTCTACCTCTTGTACCATACATGTGCACCCTCACATCCAACTTTTCCATGAGCTCAGAATCAGAACTCAGGTCACCAGGTTCGTATGGTGAGCATTTTATTGAGTTGTCTCCTGTCCTTTAAGTTTTGACATGTGAAAATGTAACAATTTCAAATTCTTACTTTATCCATTAAGATTGACTTGGGTAATCTTGATCCTTACATTGCTGAATGTTTATTGTTATATAAAAATAAAACCAAACTAACATGACTAAGAATTGACAGTGAGATATTGAATGCATGAGTCAAGTGTAGGAGGATTAACATAATGACGAGTGAGCCTTCTGATGTATGACCATGTTCTGCCATCCTCTACTCATTCACATGCTTTCTAAGTCTTTGATATAGAAGTTATAAACATATCTTATTAGTCTTATTTCAAATATTTTACTTATTACCCTATCTCAAATGCCACAGCTTCTGTTTTATTTATTGACTATTTTATGATAACAATTTATTTTTGTACAATGACTCTCAATTCAGTAATATTTCTAAATTTATGAATTAAACCTAAGAATTTTTTGTATATTATCTGCATCTTGATTTTAAATGAATTTCATAATGTATTAAAATTAATTAATTAAAATTATTTTATTTTGCATTTATCTAAAATAGAATTTGAGTTTTTATTTTTATATGTTGAGAAATAATACAATTATACATTCATGGTGAAAAGAAAATGTAGGCTCAGGAGAGTATTGGAAAGTGTATCCAAACGTGAGCAGATGTTATAAAAACAAAAAGATTTTTCCCTCATACTTCATTTATAACACTCAAAGAAGGAAGTCTGTCATTCCAGTCTGGTGTCCTTATCCGTAAAATAGTGACATACGCTCCATTATTCTCATTCTCTTTTATAGGATAGGTTGGTGATTGGCTAAACTGTTGTACTTTTAGACGTTTCCCCATTGTCTTCTGCTCACCCCTTTGTGGTCTTGGATTTGTAGAGGTGGGAGGAGACAAGGCTCATGGGACCTCATTTTCAGGCAGGGTAGTGAGTTGTACCAGCCTACTCAGTATTCTCACACTCCCTATTGAAGACATTTGAGAACTTCTGTGTCTTTTGGACTCCTCCTATTAGCTATGGATGATGCCATCTTGTCTCAGCTCCATCTTTGTGTACACTTCCCTTCTCTCACACCTCATACTGCCCCCATGACGAGCTGCTAAATGCTGAGTTCAGTTTCTTTGAGGATTTTGACTCTGAGCCATGAACATTCATTTCTACCCCCAAGTCTCCTCTCATTCTCACATCATTTCTCTGTGGGTGTTTCCCTCAAGGAGAATGGACATGAGGGTTTTGTTGACCTCTTCCTTTTCAGACTGTGTTCCTGTTTCTATCCACATCTTGTTAGTTAGCTTTTCACCACTGTGACATAATACATAGCCTAATCAACTTATAAGCAAGAAAGATTAATTTGAGTTTCTAGTTTCATAATTTTGATGGTGCATCAGGACAGGGGGTGTGTGTTAGAGGAGGCTTGGTTACCTCATGGTGGCCAGGAAAGGATTAGGTCATTTAGGGTTCTGATAGTCCTTCAATGCCAGACTCCCAGTAACTTTTTTCATTCACTTACCTCTTAAAGGCACCACAACTACCTAATAATGCTACAAACATGCCTCTGGGAGTATTCTGGATCTAAATCACTAATTCTTAAAACCAAAGAAATGAATGACAATTTGTACATGAGTCTTGTGTTTTATTTGTTTTGAGAATTGAACTCATGGTCTAGGTCCACATAGTCTAATATTTTTATGTGAAATCCTGTTTTAGCTCTAAGTAAAAACCTGATGTTGCTCTGGGTCCAGGATTCTGCCAGATGTCAAAATCCAGTGTCTCCTTTTTAGTTTATATTGTAACTACCTTAATTACCCTTGAGGCAAGTGCTATCCTTGGCAGAAAAACAAGGTCAAACATGGACTGCCTTTGGATAGTATCCTTTGTGTGATACTATGAATTCTTGTGTCTTTTTATCCTATAGTTTTTTTTTAAATTTATAATTGATGTGGCAAAAATAAGGACTTGCTATGCAATTGCTCTCAGAAGACACAGCGAGGTATTCATGCTCCATCAGTCAACTCTTTTACCTGCATTAATATTTAATCTGTAGAAAGTGGAATCTACTTATTAAGGATTTTTTGATGTATTAGTCAATGCATTAAGTGGCAAGGGAGATCAGCAATAGGCACAGTATGCACCCGTCCTTGAGGAACTTGGAATAGTTGGAGAGACAAGGCAGTATGAGGCAATGCAAGGAGGCAAAATGAATTGCAGCCCTTGACTTTAATTGCTGTACAGTGGTGGCAAATGATCCAACCAACAGAGTCCAAAGCACCTAGGGACCACTTTGTGGGAAAGTGGGCATTAAAGTTTTGACAGGTGGTAAATTTGGCTAGTTCTGAGAGGTAAGACTTAAGCCCCAAGTAGAAGGAGCTGTTATTTAGAATGGAAATGAGAACACCACGCAGCCACTTGGGACTCTGCTTGATAATGCAGGAACGATACAACCGAAGAACAATATAACACTCACAGAATGATCATAAAATGGAATAAAATAGAGTATCCAATAGACATGTAATTGTTAGGTAATTTCCTGTAGGTGAGCTGAAATTGTGAAAAAATAATACCACAAAGACAGAAAACAGTTAAAATATGACCTCTTTGAAACGGTGGCTATCAGATGCTCACATGATTTATGAGCTAGATTACCTAGGAGAAATTCCCCATCACCACAATGACGAGAGTCAGATAAGTTCCACATCTCTAAAGTAAGAGGGTCCCAAGGTCTGGAGACTGCACAAAGATTTATTTGGAATGGGCGGAGAACATGCTAGAAATATCTATGTACAGAGGGGGGAGGATGAGGGGTTTCTCTGTTGGTGCTGCTAAGAGGTGTCAAAAGGAGAGCTTAATTCAGTCTCTTAAAGTTCAGGGGAGAGAGTAGAAGTAGTACCTTGCTTTTTTTGATAAAGAAAATGCAAAGAGATGAGCTACTGAGCAGGTAGAGCACAGCCAGGCAGAGGAGGCTGGGCAGCACTTAGCTGCTTCTACTGTGACTGATGAATATATTTTTGATTGATGTTGGTCCTTCCTTAAGGGTTGTCCAGCAGCTGAACTATTCTTAGTAGATAAAAGTTAAAGGTATCACTTGGAGATGTGGTTGCAGTGATTCATATGTAAGGTTCAAAGATGTCAGGGGATGAGGCTCACAACAACTTGGGTAAATGTACTTTTGTTGACACTCAGCCTTAAACACATGCTAGACTCAAATCCTAAGTCCGCTTGATTTCAGTGGCTGGGAGGTGACCTTCCCATTTCTCTTCTCATCCCTTGTTTCAGGGACATCATGGTGCAAAGTTAACAAATAGGTAAGGAAGAAACAAAAAGATCCCTGTCCATTGGCTGCTAATTTCAGCAGATTAGCCCATTAACTGCAGGGTCTAGCTGGGGCTGGAGAGATGGCTCAGCGGTTAAGAGCATTGACTACTCTTCCAAAGGTCCTGAGTTCAATTCCCAGCAGCCAGATGGTGGCTCACAACCATCTATAATGAGATCTAATGCTCTCTTCTGGTGTATCTGAAGACAACTACATTATACTCACATATATAAATAAATAAATCCTTTTTAAAAAAAGAAAATCAACTTTAAATTATGTTTTCATATGGAGTTGAGTTTTGCATTCAAAGTTAAGAATGCTTTCTGTGAGTTAAAGGAACTTTATAAAAACCTCTGGGTAGTAAGAGTCTAAGAAGGCCGGGCGGTGGTGGTGCACACCTTTAATCCCAGCACTTGGGATGCAGAGGCAGGCGGATTTCTGAGTTCGAGGCCAGCCTGGTCTCCAGAATAAGTTCCAGGACAGCCAGGGCTACTCAGAGAAACCCAGTCTCGAAAAACAAAACAAAACAAAACAAAACAAAACAAAACAAAACAAAACAAGAAAGAAAGAAAGAAAAGAGTCTAAGAAGAGGCCTGATGCTCAATCGAAATGTTTCATTCAGTTCTTAAAGCACCTACAAATCCTCACAGACTGCCTGGTTTGAATGAAGAGACTTATGAGGTCTGCCACTTCCAGGAGTAGAAGTCCAAAGCTTTCTGTTTGTATTTCTGATCATCTATTTTCTATTTTCAAAATATACAGAATGAGGTTTTGATTCTAAATCATTCTCCCTGTGGATATGTGTGCATGCATTTGTGCACATATGTATACATGTGAGTATGAATGTGTGGGGATCTGTGTACACATGTGTGCATGTCAGAATGCACATATGTATGTATGTATTCATGTGTGTGCACATGTATATATATGAGTGAATGTGTATGTATACATGTGTGCATGTGAATTTGTGTGTGTGTGTTTGTGTACATATTTGTGTATCTGTGTGCAGAGATCAAAGAACAGCCCTTTTACAAGTTTAATACTTTGAGCAGGGTTTCATTTCTCCCTGCTATGCCAGTCGTATAGCTAGCCTGCAATGTTTTCAAGATTCCTCCATTCCTGCCTTCTGCTTCATATAGGCACACTGGGATTGCAAATGCTGGCACTAGTACTTGTGATCTTTCACATGGCTTCTGGGATCTGAACCCATACACGCATGCCAACATACATGGCACATACTTTTTGTATTGTTTTTATGCACTGAGCCATGTCCCTGGCCCTGAAATAGTATTTCTTAATTTATTTTAGGATGGTTTCAGTTACTGGAAGTGCTTGTATTTTTGTCCATGTTGCTAATTTTTCTTTAGAGATTCTTGGAACATATTAAGAGAATTTGAAAACACTCATTGTAGATACTGTGGGAGGGTCATAGTAAAATAGTATTTATATTTTTTATATTTCCAGTTCTTTATACACATTTTTCCTGTCTTTCTTGAATGTTAGAATCTGCCAGCTTCTTGTTACTGTAAGATAAGACATTCGGAGAGTTATTTTTATAGAGAAAAGGTTCATCATGCCTCACTGTTCTGAAGGTGTCACTGTCACATAAAGTGGCTCCACACCCCTCAGTGTCTGAGAAGCACAGTTTGTCTTGCCTCGAGTATGGGATCAAGCCAATCCCTCACCTTGTGAGCCACGAAGCAAAGAGGATGGGCAAGAGTTCCTCCTCTCTTTGGGGGATGTTCCCCACAACCTAAGGCCTTCCTACTAGACCCCACTTTCTGAAGGCTTCCTCATCTCCCTGGAGCACCATCCTCGGAATCTAAAGGTCTACACATGGGCTTTCCAGAGAAGGACATTCAGTGTCTAAACTGTGACTCCATCTTTCAAGAGCTTCTTGTGCTGAGAAATTTCCACAGAGGGAGCTGACTTGTCTGTCTTGTCAGTGTATAGATTGTGGTTTAGATTCCTTTTAAGTTATTCTTTCGTGTGTTACCATTTTCAGTCCCCTACAGATTTCCTTTGAATGTATTCTGCAACTTCAACACAGTATAAGCTTGTTTAATGAAATGCACTATCAAGTTTCTTGATATGATTGTCTGGACATGTGCATTCCTAATTACAGCACACTTTTTATTCAGTTTACATTTTGTTTATTACAGTTTCTCTTAATGGTAGGAAAACCTGGCTTTTTGTAGGTGTTTCTGTAATGGAATCAATACTTCACCAAAGAGGACAAGGCTAGATATGTTAAGAGACACTTGAAGAACTTCACACTGTGTCTGTAAGGCTTCTTCAGTCCACTCAAGAGGAAGTCCTGCAGGAAAGCTGTTGGTAGCTTATAGATTATCTTCCTGAAACAAGATTCAATCTTTTTCACGTATCCACCAAAGACTAACTCAATGTTTCTTTGGCTATCACAGAGTTTGATTAATCAATGGGGAAAGGAGGCAATTTCCAGTGTGCTACAGTTTAGTCACTCCACCATGCCTCTCTCTAGGATGTTGACTCTCAAGGGGGCTATAAGCCCTTTCTAAAGCAGAAAATTGCTAATAATTCTAATAATTACATTGATAATTGTATTAGCCAACAACTTGCTATGCTTATCTGGCGTTGCCTTACGTCGTTCACATTTATTTATCTCACTTAACCATCGTGCTAACTCTATAAAGTGGGGGCACAGTCAGCTCTATGTTACAGAGGGAAATGAAGGCATGCAGAGTTTAATTTACTTGCCCAAGTTCTCACAGCTGGTGAGATGTAGTGATTGCAGTTATAGGATTATTGTGATAATGGCTGCCATACCTGATCATTTAGTACTGCTTATCTCCCTTAAAGGGTGAATTTAGAATTCTCGCCTACATATGTGACAGCCCTTTCTGTAAAGCCATTCCTCAGACTTGAGATTCTTCTCCTCCAATGTGAACATTCAGATAATGATGTAGTAAAATCTTTTATGGGACACTCCTCCAGATTGTTATATGCTCTGGAGGGGAAGAAAATATATCTTCATAACATCTGACTCCCATAGAGAGCTTTCCTCCCCATTCACAGCACAGAGAAGCTTGGGAATCACATTTTGTAAGGAGGGCTATCTGCTATTATTTACAGTCATCTTTTGATTTCTGTGGAAAGACACAGACTCTCATGAATATTTCACGGACCACCATCTCAGGGAAAGGGAGCGAAGTAAGTTTGGATAATTGCAAATTGCATTTTAGTCTTTTGTATTTCTATAAATGTTGGATCCCAACATGGCTTCTAGCTTGTCTTTTGAAATTACGGGAGCTAATGCTTTTCTTTGACAAGTGCAAATCATATTTCTGTGTGAGAAAAGAAGAGAATCAGAGCAAACAGGCTGAGGATCTGCCACAGTCACCCATCTTCTCAGCTGCAGGGAGGAAAGGACCTTTGGGGAATTATTTGGCATTTAAGGCAAGTGGCTCCTGGGGCAGCTGCTGAATGAAGCTGAGTATTGTGTTAAATGATTTTCTTCTCTGACCTTTATTACTAATGAATCTTCTTTAAGAAGCATTTAGAGAGTAAAAAGAAAGGTTGTTTTTATTAATCTTCTCTCTCTTTGCCCACAGAACCCAAAGAAATGGTGTCACCTGGCAAGAGATCTGCCGTGTTTTATGAAAAATCAGCCCAAGGTAGTAAAACTTATTTTGTAATATTTTTACAGTCTGTTAAATACATGGAACTGTTGACTTTCTTTACTGACTGAGTGTAAGTGTTCTGTGAGTCATCAAAACAGCAATTTTTATTTGAAAAGTAGAAGGAAGATTTTGTGGTGATCATTATATTTATAAAGTGGACAGTAAAAATTAAAATACAGAATGGCTTATGAAAAATTGTGGATTATCATTAGTTTTTGATATTATTTTTCATTTATATAAACAAAATCTTGAAAGTTTGCATTTTCTTTTGTTTCTTTATTTCCTTCTTTTCCATCTTTCTTTCTTTCTTTCTTTCTTTCTTTCTTTCTTTCTTTCTTTCTTTCTTTCTTTCTTTTTTGAAAGCAACTCCAACTGCTGAACCATGTTTACAAAGGCCAGGCAGTGAGAGAAATGTTAGCTTTCCTTTTATTTAAACATTAGTCAGAAGGCTGAGCATATTACCTTTTGACTATGCACAAACACGTCAATACAGATTTCTAGAAAACTTCATCAAGTTTTATGAAGATACTCTTACCCAAACACATATTTTCTCTGGGAAGGCTGAATTACATTACACAGTTGTTGAATAGCATGCCTGATTATGCTTAACAGATTGCATATTTAGCTGCTAAATTTTCAAATTGCTATGTGATTTATTTACATATGTTGTCCTAAGACTATGAAAACCCATGCAAATATTCTAATGGCATATACATGAAAACAAATTGAGTATAGATGAAGATATATAAAACGTGTGTTTTGCTGATAAAGCTTTTGCAGGAAAAATTCACATGGGTTAAAATTGTGAACAGATCTAGATAATTCTAGTATAGTTGAATGCTATACTCTTATAGAGCCATATTGAAATATATTGTATAGTTGCATCCCAATAAGAACTAACTGCCTTTTATTTTTGATTAATTGTTGAATACACCTTCCCAAAATGAGAACTGAAATAAAGACAGAAATTTAAATTTAATGGGCATTAGTAGAAAAAAACCCTGATTTTTGAGCTTTATTTGCAGTTGATTAAAGCTAAACTGTTAAATTGCATTAGAGATGAAGGTGTTTCTGTTTATCTTTGGTTTTCTTTGATTCTTCATAGGAGAAGCAAACTCCTTGAGAAAAGTTCTATTTCCTAAAGTTTGTATTTTGGTTGAGGTATAGCTTTCTATCCAAGTTTATTGACATTAATATATCTTCAAAACTTAAAAATTAGACCTTGGGATTATCCCCAAGGCTCAAAAATTATCAGCAGTAAAGGGGTAGGAAGGGCATAAGGAGAAGGACGAGGATGCTGTGAAAGCCTGTCCTCTGAACATGACATGGATGCTATACACATGAACTGACAACAGCTGTGATCACCCAGTACAACACATAGACAGGATCCAGCCCAGAGACAGAAAGGGCTCCTGAGGCCACACCCTGACTGAGGAGAAGTTGGCAGTTGACGCTGCTTGGGCAGGATGTGTGCCAGTTTTCTTCAGGAGCATGACGCTGGATAGGCTGCCTGTGCTCCAGTGGATGTGTCCAATACCCATGCACATGGCTCCTGCACTAAGTCGACTCGGTGGTTTATGAAGTAGGATGGGGAAAGACGAAGGAGAGGGGAGAGAGGAGTAGAAGAAGTGGGGGCTAGAAAATGAAACTTAAAACTTTCAAATACCTAATGAAATCATGTCATGATTGGCTTTTGCATTATGGTCACTATCCATGAGTCTTCAACTAGGAAAATAATGATAACTTATACCTAGACAATATGCAGAGGATGCTGGTATTGTACTGATGATGCTGAGGGGAGTGATGGAGGTTTAGGGAGATCATAGACAAGATTTGATTGAAGGGGAATCAGTGTTAGATGGGACAGTAGGAAAAGAGAAATATGCTGGTTGGAGAAAAATCAGTAAGGAGGGTCCTGGGTCTGTGTGCTGCTGATATAAAAATACAGAATGAGGAAAAGAAAAGTTTTCAAGATATGTTTATGAGATGTTTTTCTTTTTCTCAGAGGTCCATACATATTAATATATTCAATTCATTAGTTGCTGATCTAAAGGGCTGTGTGGAGAAACTTGAAGGGACAGTCATAGAGGAAGTGGTAGGGTTAGAAAGGCAATGCCATCACCATGGTAACATTTTAACATCAGCGTGGTAACATTTTAACATGTGTTCTCAGAGCAACAAAACTTGCTTCTTTCCATTGTTACACCAAGGTGCTTTGAATAGAACAAAATGTAAGCTTTTGGGGGATATTTTGGGCAATATGCACAAGAAATCATGGTCTAGAATGTTTTTACATTGATGCTAGAGTGAGAGCAGGGTGCGAAGTGGCTTGGGGAGGGAGTAAGAACTGATGTGGAGAAATTAGGTCATGTCGTGATTTCTCAGTTAATTCTTTAATTAGGTGTGCTTGCCTCTTACAGTA